>JAGXJF010004320.1:0-33045 GCA_019208055.1 Stipa capillata
TCAAAGTTAATCAATTCTTATAAAATGCGGAATTAATTAGATTGATTAACTACAAGGGCAATTCTTAATATGGAAACTAGGATCACTAAGCAATAGTACTAAGCAAGATGGACACAAACAATATCAAAGTACTTGCAAAGTAAATGCGAAAAGTAAAGACAAGAGACAAATGATTTGTTCCCGGAGTTCGAATCCTTGAGGGGATCCTACGTCTCCGTTTGAGGACCCGATCACTCTTGATCAAGGGTGGGCTCCCTCTCAAGCCACTCCTCTCGAGGACTCTCCGGAGTCTCCTCGACTTGCTCTTGGTGATCCTTTCCTTGCGGAGGCGAATCCCGGCCTTCACAAACTTCCCACGGCTCACCACACGGATCGGGAGCTCGTGAGTGACTCCTAACCGTCTAGGAGTCCTCAACCTCCAAGAGAAATGAACTTGATGAACACTTGGAGATGAACTCAATGCGTTGCTTGGATTGGATCTCAAATCACTCAACCCTCTCTCTTCCTCTCAAGGTTTCTCTCTTGGTGCTTGGAGGAGTGGAGAAATGCTCTTGTATGGGCAAAGAATGGAAATGGCAAAGAGTTCCCCTTGCAATGGGCAAGGGGGCTTATATAGAGGCCCCTCAAAGAACTAGCCGTTGGAGCCAGTCTGCCAAAATCCGGACCCTCCGGATTTGGGCCGGACCCTCCGGATTTTCAAAATAACGGCTCTTTCGTGAGGTGGCAGAGGGGATCTTCTGGGTAGATTCTCACCCGGACTGTCCGGATTTTACTCGGACCCTCCGGGTACCCGGACCTCGGGCCAGCATCCGGAGTTTTCCAGTACAGATCCGGACATCAGTCCGGACTGTCCGGGCTGGGGTCCGGCATTTCCAGTACAGATCCGGACCCTGGGCCGGACCCTCCGGCCTGAGGTCCGGATCTCCTCTGGAAAACCCAGAGCCTGACTCGGACCCTCCGCCTGAGTCCGGATTTCTTCTGGGATGAATATTTGGGGGTTTTCTCTGAGATCTTTTTGGCGACAAAGATTTTGCTCGGCACGAACTCTCCTCAATTATGTTCATCAAGCCCCTCTTTATAGTACGGTGGTCCTAGACTCAATGTGACCCCCCTGTCACTCAAATGATAAAAAACTATATCTAGGAGATTCACCACTTCTTCCTTTTTCCCTTTTCTTTTGAGGGGTCGCCGATGCTCCTCGGTTTCATCTGTTGAGGACTAAAACCTGTTTTTACACTCACAAGGATCATTAGTCCTCTAATCGTTTGTAATTAACCACCAAAACATACTTAGGGGCCTAGATGCACTTTCAATCTCCCCCTTTTTGGTGGTTGATGACAACACGATTAGTAGCATACATGGATATATATGAATAAGAATTTAAAGTGCTCGTATATGAATAGCTCCCCCTATGCGTATGCACACAAAAAATTTTCAGTAACTTTCATGTGCATATATATGGATATCACATGAAGCCATATTTACATTTGAACGGCATACATGCATGATTAGATATAAGAATAGGCATAGTTCAATCATAGCATATTGGCATAAATAAACATAGTTCAAACGTTCAAGCCATACAATAAGATTAACATAGTAGCATACGACATCAAGACATAGTTCAACCACAAATATATGTCTACAAAACCCATTTCAAGAAATCAATCTGAAAGAGCGAGGCTTTTGTAGACAGTAGCCCTTTATTAACCCGGCATCCTAATATAGCTACTTCTCCTCCCTTTGGCATCAAGACACCAAAAAGGGAAAAAGAAGCGATGCTATCGACCCATCTAAGAGGAGGCTGCGTCGTCGTCGTCGTCGTCGTCGTGGGTGACGCCTGGATGGGTGAAGAGGACTCAGGTTGAGCAAAAGGGTCCGGAAAGTTCTCCGGATCACTAGGCACCAGCTCAGAACCCTCAGGAGACACATCCTGACTCCCAGCAAGCTTCTGAAGTCTCTTGAGGTGAATAGTGTTCTTCTTAGCCCGACGGTTGACCTTCTCAAGCTTCACGGCATTGCTCTTGCAAATATTAAAGATTGACTTGAGAGCTGACATGATACCTCTCTGCGAGCTGGAGGTCGATGGCTGATATGGTGGGTCTCTTGTTGGCCTGTTCCTCATATCTCTAGTAGAGACTCCAGCAATTGCTTTTCTATCACTGGCCTGTAAAGAGTGTGATGAGTCTGATACTCAGGTATATCTCCAGTGATTGCATTGATGAAAGTCTGAATATATGGTGCAAGAGGAAGTGAACGCCTATCCACCATAGCAGTCTGATCTCATTATAGATGAAGTCCATGACATCAATGGGAGAGTCGTCTTTAGCATAAGCAAGCAAGTTTATGGAGTAGCCACGGATGTAGGATAGATCTCCAACCTTAGGGGTGAGAGTCTGGCGGAACAACTTGTTCATCTGATCATAAAATGGAAGAAGCCCTCTGATGTTCCCAGAACTACTCCCCTGTGACTAGAGCTATACATGTGGTTCAGCTCATTTGGGCGCATAGCCTCTTCATTGTGGATTCTGATTACATTCTCATCATTGTCATCATATATTGGAACACCTAGAGCATTGGCAAAGTCTCTGTAGTTTGCCCTGTACTTGATGCTTCCTGTCATCCAGTGGAATGTGCCTCCCTGTTCTTCTCCAGAAAGAGGGTGGCATAGAACTGAGTGATCATCTCATCATTCCAAGATTGCTGAAGTGACATGATCTGGACAAGCCCTAATTTTTCACAAGCCTCATAGATTCCCCTGGAAATGATCCTCCTTTGACTTGATATAGTCAAAGTCAATTGCCTTCTGGGGGCACACCTGGGTCTTCAAAGGCCTGATAACTGTCTCAAAAATCTGCTCTTGAACTCTGGAGTGAAAGTTTGGGTTTAGAGAGTCCCTCGGTCCATTGTACGGATGACATCCCATCTCAAATTTTGATACTCTGTCTTGTTCATCTTCCTATAATCAACGGGCCTTTCTCTTCTAGCCGGTCTCTTCGTGTTTTTCTTGGGCTGAGAAGAAGTGCCTGCGGCCTCAGTGGACTTCCTTTGAACTTGCCTAGGGACATTCCTTCTTGGGTTCTTGAGAACTGCTCAGTTTCTTGTCCCTCATGGCCTGACGGGCTAATCCACGTTCCTCACTAGAGCTTCCACTGTTAGCACCTGTGAAAAGGATAGGTAAGAGCACAAGATAAGTGCACAAGGTTTGCGGAGGAAGCCAAAGATCAAAAGTTGCATTTGGAAGATTCCTGATTGCAGTCTACCCGGACCCTCCGGATAGGGGCCGGACAGTCTGGGCACCCGGACACTCGGGTTGAATCCGGACTGTCCGGATGGCCGGACACTCCGGGTGAAATCCGGACTGTCCGGGCATTCCAGAACAGATCTAGCCGATCCAAGGGAATGGGTAGAATGCAATCAGTTAAACCTGGGTTTTGCAGCAACTTAGGGACATATTGACAGGAATTATCTATTCTAGCCTAGTTCATGAAATCCATAGATTTGGCTAGGAATAACTTGTAGATTTCATGGGTTTTGATGGAGAAAGAGATCACAATCAAAAGCATTACCCGAGGATGATCCCATCTTGCCCTAACTCGGCGAGGATGGGCTAAGGCAACTCCGGTGGGGTTGATGTCCGGAGGTGGCTTCAAATCGGAGAGAGAACTCGAGAAACTCGTGATGAAGATGGAGAAGAAGACGAGGTCTTCAATCCGGAGTAGATCCGGAGGCTCCGGAGTCGGAGAGTGCCCGGAGGGTCCGGAAGACGGTGGCGGCGCAGGGCGACTTTTTGGAGTGGGGACGAAGTGGGGCTCGAAAAGGAAGAGGGCCCCGACTTAGGTTTTTATGCCCGCTCGGACGCACACCGGACCGTCCGGATTTTTCCCGGACAGTCCGGCTACCCGGACACTCCGGCCCAAATCCGGACACTCCGGGTTGCTGAATCCGGACACTCCGGCCAGGAACCGGACTGTCCGACCTTCCCAGAATGGAATCTCAACGGTTTCAAGGACACTTGTGCATAAGATTTGGATGAGATAGGATGAGATGTTTAGATAGATAGCACTAGGGATGTCCTTATATACTCTTACCACATCCAATGGGCAACATCAAATCAATTAGAACAACATTTGGATGTGATTTGAGTAAAATCTAGAGAAAATAGGCATTTAATTCTAAAAGAGTCTAGTTTTTCTTTGAATTGAGAAAGCACATCAATAAGAACAAAGAAGGGTTTGTGGTGTTTCCACCATGTATGAGTCAATCTTAGCACTAGAGTCACTTATTCATTTGAGAATAGGACTCCCAATATGTAGAAACTCAATTTTTGTAATTGATCAATATTTATATGATATAATTACAAACTATTGATTTATTCACATTTATAGGATTGTGTCAAAGTATCAACATTTTGACACTCCCCCTATATGTGCAATTTCACCTAAAGCACGAAATCATGGCATATACATAGATGCAAGGGGTCAAGCCAAGTTTCTCAAATCAATGATATTTAGTTCATTCCTTAACTCACAAAATCTATTCTCATCTAGGGGTTTGGTGAAGATATCCGCTAATTGTCTTTCGGTCCTTACATGACTTATTTCAATATCTCCCTTTGCAACATGATCCCTAAGAAAATGATGACGGATGTCTATATGCTTGGTTCGGGAATGTTGGACGGGGTTGTTGGCAATTTTTATTGCGCTTTCATTATCACATAAAAGAGGCACTTTATCATAGCTAATTCCATAATCCTTCAATGTTTGCCTCATCCACAACAATTGAGTGCACAACATACCGGCGGATATGTATTCGGCTTCGGCGGTGGATAGGGCTACGGAGTTTTGTTTCTTGGAGGCCCACGAAACTAATGATCTACCTAGGAATTGGCATGTTCCGGAGGTACTCTTCCTATCAACCTTGCAACCCGCATAATCCGAATCCGAATATCCAATAAGATCAAAACTAGAACCCTTGGGATACCAAAGCCCTAAGTTAGAGGAATGAACAAGATATTCTTAGAATTCTTTTAACCGCCACTAGTGGCACTCCTTAGGAGCGGCTTGAAACTCTTGCACACATACATACGCTAGCATGATATCGGGCCTAGATGCACAAAGATACAACAAAGAACCAATCATGGAGCGGTGCATACCTTTTGATCCACCGATTTTCCATCAATGTTGAGGTCGAGATGGCCATTCGTTGTGCATGGGGGTTCGGATGGGTTTGGCGCTCTCCATATCAAACCTCTTCAACATGTCTTTGACGTACTTGTTTGACATATGAACGTCGTCCTTGAGTTGCTTGATTTGAAATCCGAGGAAGAATTGCAACTCCCTCATCATTGACATCTCGAATTTCCTAGCCATCATCTTACCTAAATTCTCACTAAAGGATTGGTTAGTTGAACACCGAATATAATATCATCAACGTAAATTTGACATACAAACAAATCAGTTCATCTACTTTCTTAGTGAATAATGTGGTATCAACCTTTCGTCAACTCAAAACCCTTTTTGACTAGGAAATCTCTAAGCATTCGTACCAAGCTCTAGGAGCTTGTTCAATCCATATAAAGCCTTATGAAGTTTAAACATGATCTGGAACATTCATATCTTCCAAGTGCCCGGTGGTTGTTCACAAATACAAGCTTCATTAATGGTCCTTAGAATGCACGTTTGACATCCTTTGATATATTTGAAATCATGATGGGATGCAAATGCAAGCAATATATCGGATGCTCTCTAAACGAGCTACAGCAACGGCCCACATTAGGTTTCACACGAAGTCCAAACCTTCGACTTGGGTGGCATCCTTGTGCCATAACCGTGTGCGGTTATTTCGGATGACTAGCACATTCCTCGTCTTGCTTTATCCGGAAGACCCATTTGGTCCCTATCACGTTTGCTTATGCCTTTCACCAAGGACCAAACTTTGTTTGCGGTGAAGTTGTGTGAAGTTCTTGTCGTGTGCATTGCGTTCACACCAATCCGGATCATCAAGGTGCTTCTTGTACCTATTGTTGGTTCAACACAGGTAACAAAGGGTAATGCTCAACAAAAGTTGTGCAACACGAGATCGATTATTTACCAGTCCTTTGGTTCCATATCACCAAAATTGTCGACGGGTGATCTCGTTTGAACCATTGATGACCCTTGGATGAATGGGAGCTTGAGATGTTGCCGATCACCTTCTATCTTGCTCCATGTTGTTTTGTTTGATCTTGAACGGTGGTGCAGTTGGATGTCTCAACGTTGTAGAGATGAGTTTTGGAATAGATTGGAGCGTCCACAACCTAGGTAGGGAGGGAGAATAGAATAACCTCCGTTAGGCTTTGAATAGGGCTCGTCCAAGTGTGCATATGGTTCTTGATTGCTTGTGCATGATTTAGATGTCGGGGTGTCAGATGGCCTGACATCGATTTAAGTATCAACTTTGCTCTACTTTGAGAAGCCCATTAGCTTTCGATCAAATTGCACAATCCACGATCGGGACTTTCAACGCACCGGAGTATTGGGTGAAGGATTGGGTCGGGGGTGTGGTTGAGAGTAGCAGATCGGGTGATCTAGTAGTGCGGGGTTGCTGAAGTTGACGCTCATCGGACCTAGATGCAAAAAACCTTCGAAATGCACATTTAGAAAGTTCTAGCGGTGCCACGGAGTGATAGGGAAAAATCGGTAGCTCTTTTTTCGGTTATGAAATCACGTATCCCTTGTGATACGATATGTAAGGTAGATCTATCCGGCTTATCTTGTGAGGTGCGAATATCTCATATGCATGGTTTTCTTCAAGATGGCGTGGGGGAGATATAACCGGTTGGTAGGCATGGCAAGCGGTGTTTGACTGGCTGTACGTCACTACTAAATGGACACAGGGAAGAGGAAAGACTGCGTACGCCGAAATGGTAGTGTGTAATGACACAGTGCCACATCGTCCTTGCCATCTCTATCAAGGTTCAGATTGTTTCCTTTTCCCCTGTGCCTAAATTATAGTCAGCGCGTGTTTTGGGGGTTTGGTTGAGGGAGTCTTATGGGTGAGTAGACAAACTGCGTTTTGTTTGGATTTCCTTTCTCATCAGATATTCTTCAAACATGCCGTATTTCGGTGGAAGTCCTTTTCACCATTGTCACTTCGAATATTCTTGATCTTGAGCTTGAACTCATTTTGGGCACGGCTTTGTCAAATTTCTATGAAAACTAGTCGTTATTGCGTGTCACCTTTATCACTCAATGAAACATACCCAAGTATATCTAGAATAATCATCTATATAGGCTAAGTTATAGTGTCCTTAGGAAAAAGCAATCACCCCAAAAACCATATTTGTTTTACTGTCAGGACCTATATAAGCATGGGGTCTGAAGAGATCCATTGACTAGAAGTTCACAATGGTCTTGAGTGGTAGTCATGATTTTCTTTAGCGGGATGATGAGCTCCAACTTGCTTCCGCGGCTTGGCCAACGCGCTACAGAATTCTTATTCTTACTTTGCAAAGTACACCCGTTAGTCCTAAAACCGGGTTTTGCCTGTTAGAAAAGTTTATCTCAATATTCCTCATACCAACATGAGCTAAGGTCGGGTCGTGATTGCAGACAAACCTAACCATGAGGCTAGATGTAGCCATCAAGCAAGTCTACGAAGTGGCGTAGATGGTTGGGTGATCGCTCCGAGTAGAAATCCACGAGATAGCTTTGCTTTCAATATGACCTTTGAAGCCCTCTTTGCGGAAGTCATGATCGTCAGGCCTCTAAAGACGTCACGTCTAACGC
Source organism: Stipa capillata (assembly GCA_019208055.1). Classification (NCBI taxonomy): domain Eukaryota; kingdom Viridiplantae; phylum Streptophyta; class Magnoliopsida; order Poales; family Poaceae; genus Stipa; species Stipa capillata. The sequence continues at coordinate 7,770 of JAGXJF010004320.1, forward strand.
TAGCATCGGTAAATAAACACATTATAACCCGTCTATTAGCTTGAGTAGCATGAATTGAGAATGGAAAGCCAAATTATAATTTAGAGACTGACCTGAATGATACGGTTACATGTGGTTAACATTGTGACAAGGGATCATTTGAATTGCTACCTTACCAAGTCTCATTACTTTCCTTTGTGGCATTTCGCCGGAAGATGATTGGTTCTCATGAGGTAGATCACTTCACTTGTTAATTGGATGTTCTCATGAGGGGATCCTTCACTTGTTAATTGTGAGAACATAGTCGCTTCTCCGGTCATATGATTAGTGCAACCACTATCAATTACCCAACTTCTTCCACCGGGGGAGTAGTCCTACAAAACAAGTTTATATCTTTGATTTAGGTACCCATTTTTGGATGGGTCCTTGCATGTTAGTCACAAGAATCTTAGGCACCCAAATAGTGCTCTTCTTAAGACCGCTATTCCTAGGTCCTACGTACTTGGCGTGGATGTTTCCATCTTTGCTTTTCTTTAGGACATAGGAAGCGTCAAAAAATCCACCGCCAAATGTCTTACTCATTTGGCGCTTCTTCGTCTCATGGCCATTGAAGTGAAGTCCCTTCACTTGCTTACCTTTGCCATGCACAAACTTCGTCTTCGGATATTGTTGAGGCAACCAAGCCTTACCTTTTTCATTGAATTTCAGAGTGAATCCAAGACCTTCATGGTTAAAGTTTTCCACTTGGTTGCTCAACAATTCCTTGAGAGCCTTACTACCCTTGTGACATTTAATAAGCCAAAATGAAGTTGAGATTTTAACTTGGCATTTTCAATTTTCAATTCTTCATTGTTGACATTTGGATTATTAGCACATTTTGAGCATGGCACAAGTGTGTGATCAATTTGTGGTGCTTTGAGCTTCTTGTTTTCAATGACAACATTGTCAAGCAAATTCTTAGTTTTGAGATAGCCAAGTTCTAATTGAGCATAATCTTCTTTTAAACAATCGTTGGTTTTCTCAAGTTTCTTTTTGATTGCTTTGTTGTCATTAACAATTTTCACCATTGCATCACTTTGTAATCTTTCTTTAGTGAGTTCTTTCTCAAGATTAATATTCTTCTCTTTTTATAGATAAGCAATTCTTCTTGTTTATCTAGAGTATCCATTTGCTTATCTATAGTTTCCTCAAGAGCTTCAATAGTGGTTAGCAAATGAGAGATTTTAATCATGGTATTTTTATCAAGAGAAGTAATCATATCATCTCCTAGCAAATCATCCTCACTATCATTATCAATATCAGTACCTACATTGAATAATGCAAGAGAAAACTTTTTGAGAGGTGATACCTTAGCCCCTTTTGCCATAAGACACATGGGCGATTCTTCATCACTTGAGTTGTCGAAAAGTGACTTTGGTGGTGGAGGAGAGGCTTCAATAGCTATTCCGGCAACACCATCATCATCTTCGCTTGAGGAGGAGTCGGAGTCGGAATTCCATTCTTCACCAATATGTGCTTGAGCCTTGGAGTCCTTCTTCGAGAACTTGCTCTTCTTGTGAAATTCCTTTTTCTTGAACTTCTTCTCCTTCTCTTCATTCTTGTCCCCTTTCTTGTTGGGGCAACTTGCAATGAAGTGATCAACCTCACCACATTCAAAGCAAGCCCTCTTTGGTCTTCTTGTCTTGGTCTTCCCAAAGTTCTTCCACTTGTTGCCTTTTTGACCAAAACCGCTTCTGTTCAAGACTTTTCCAAATCTCTTGACGAAGAGAGCCATCTCTTGCATCCCTTGTTGAAGTTGCTCCATTTGATCTTCTTCTTCATCTTTACTTGAGCTTTCTTCAACAACTTGCTTGGCCTTCAAAGCTATGTCATTCTTCCTTGAGCTTGAGCTTGGCTTGTTGAAAGCACGTATCTCTTGTGCTTCTTCATCCATCAAGTCATGAGTGAGGATTCGCCCAAGGACATCATGTGGTGTGAGAGAGTTGAAGTTCTCCTTCTCACGGATGAGGGTAACCAAGGTGCGGTTCTTCGGGGCTATAGCGCGAAGCATCTTCTTGACCACATAATTATCGGTCATCTCCTTGCTTCCAAGCCCTTTGATCTTGTTGACTAGATTGTTGAGACAAGTATACATGTCACTTGGCGTTTCTTGATCTCCCATGACGAAACGGTCAAGCTTGCCCTTCAACAACTCTAATCTTGACTCCCGAACGGTCGACGTGTCGTCATGGATTTTCATTAGAGTTGTTCAAATCTCTTTGGCACTTTCAAGAGAGCAAACCCGGTTGAACTCATCTCCACTCAATGCTCCGAATATGGCGTTTGACGGCTTGAGCATTGTAGTGGATGAGTCTATCTTCATCGGCCATCGGGTTGTCTTCATCTATTACATCATAACCATTTTGAACAATTCACCAAATGGCGGGGTTAAGAGATATTAAATGCATCTTCATCTTATGTTTCCATGAAGCATAATGGGTTCCATCAAAGTAGGGTGCTCTTCCGGATGATCCACCAAATGAATGAGTATTGTAAACATTTGGAGGAGGAGCATTTTGATATGAGCAAGTATTACCACTATTTACCCCCGAACCATCGTTCGACATCTTGGGCTCTCTAGGCGGTAAAGCCCTAACAAGAGAGACCTTGCTCTGATACCAATTAAAGGATCAAGATGTCGGCCTAGAGGGGAGGGGTGAATAGGCGACTAATCAAATTTTACCTCAAAGTTAATCAATTCTTACAATATGCGGAATTTACTTGATTGATTAACTAATATGACAATTCTTAATATGGGAACTAAGATCACTAAGCAATAATACTAAGCAAGATGAATATGAGCAATATCAAGGTACTTGCAAAGTAAATGCGGAATGAGTCAACAAGAGAGACAAAGGATTTGTTCCCGGAGTTCGGATCCTTGAGGGAATCCTACGTCTTCGTTTGAGGACCCGATCACACGTGATCAAGGGTGGGCTCCCTCTCAAGCCACTTCCTCTCGAGGACTCTCCGGAGTCTCCTCGACTTGCTCTTGGTGATCCTTTCCTTGCGGAGGCGAATCCCGGGCCTTCACAAACTTTCCACGGCTCACCACACGGTTTGGGAGCTCGTGAGTGACTCCTAACTGTCTAGGAGTCCTCAACCTCCAAGAGTAACAAGTGCGTCGATTTGCTTGGAGGTGAACTCAAATGCTCTAGTGCTCAACACTTGAAAATCCTCACTCTTTTGGATCTCTCTCTCAAGAATCAAGGGCTCTTAGCTTTGGAGGAGAAGAAATATCTCTCTTGAGTGCAGGAAATGATTTGGCAAAGAGTTGGGAGTGAATGGGGGTGAGAATCTATTTATAGACCACTCACAGAAACTAGCCGTTGGATTCAAAATAACACATCCGGACATTCCGGACTAGAAGGCCCGGACACTCCGAGTACACAAAATTCCAACAGCTATCTCACCATCTGAAAGTGCATCCACACTCCCATGGAGCTTGGGAGGATGGCTATCTTGCCCCAGAGTTTGGTTTTGATGGTTATTGGCAATCCTCACCTGTGTCTAATGTTTGCAATGAGTGTGAACAGGGATTAGATGGACAGGTGAAAGCTGAAGTGAGACAACTGTTGATGATGAGCCCTAAAAAGAGCAAGGAACTGGGAAGGTCAGAAGGACCAGCTGAGCTAGGCTCCTGAGGCACAGTTGCGAGGAAGCCGAGGCTGTGCTCGAGGGCAAGCAAGGTGATGGTTGCTTGATGGAGTTCAAGGGCCGTGAATGCAAGCTTGATAAGTCCTGGAGGAGCTAGGAAGCTGGTGGATCAGGACCAAGGGTTCGCTGTGCGTCTACAAGGGCAGTCGTCTTCGGTGAAGAAGCTTGGAACCAGTGCCAAGGGTCTGAGCGAGCTGGACAGGGACTGTGGCGAGGCCATTGCTCTCTGATCAGTTTTAGGCTTGTAGTGAGCCGGCCAGAGTTGTGCTCAGGTGCTGCCTGAGGCAACCGAGTCCACCTGAGTTTGGCATCTGAGACTCAGGTGGGTAGCTCAGCCGCGGCTAGTAGGTTACCAGAGGTGCATGTTAGCTGAGTCTCAGACAGGTTAGGTCTGGTGGCTCTTTATCTGACGTGGCATGAGGGTAACGGCTAGCTGCCAGGGACCCTATAAATAGGAAACCTGGGGAGGTTTTCAACCTCGAACCTTTACCTAACCTTTGCCTCTAACCCGAAAGCAACCTGTTGAGAAAGAAAGAGCTCTAGGTCTCCAAGTGAGTGATTGCCTGCGTGCATCCATCGTGAGAGAGAGTTGCTTAGTCCTTCAGGTGTAGCATTCGAGGTACTGGTTCCTCCAAGAGTTGGAGTGCTCTTGGAGTTGGTGAGCAAGCCAAGTCTTGTGTGGCTGCCACCAAGAGTCTGTGAAGGCGATTCGGGTCTGCCTGTCTTGCGGCAGCAAGATAAAAGGATTCCACACAAGAAAGGTACTCGAGGAAAGAGCACGATTTGGTGCCGGCTGTGAGAATAGCTTCCTCAACGGAGACGTACTGCTTCGCAAGAAGTAGGAACTTCGGTAAAACAAACCATTATGTGCTTTACTATCTGTCTTGTGATCTGCTCTTATTATTCTGTTATCTATGCATGCTTAGATCACTAGAGCACCTTTATCTGTTGCACACTAACTGAGTTTCCTCACCTGAGACTCAGTTAGCTCTTGCTAAAACTAGTACCTTTCTTGTTCACGTCATCTGATGCACTCACCTGACTCTCACACCTGAGACTCAGTTAGCTCTGAATATAACTTGTTCTACATCAGCTGAGTTTGCTATCTGAGTGTCTGGTGTTTATCTGATATATCTTGCTGAGTCTCAGTTACCTGCATCAGTTGCATATATTTTCTCTAGGATTGACCTATCTCTAGAAGAGAAACCCATTAGGCATTTTAATTTCTAGAGCCGACCTATTCACCCCCCTCTAGTCGACTCCTGAGATCCCTTTCACCATCGCACATCCGGACATTCTGGGTAGGGCCGGACACTCCGGGAACCTACCCGAGAGCAGACCAGACGCTCACACAGAGCGGTGCAACCGGAAAGGATCTCGGACCTTCCGGATCCAGGAACCCAGACATTCCGAACAACACCCGGACACTCCGGGCACATACCCGAAGCGGTGCAACCTGGAAGTCATCCCGGACCTTCCGGACGCCATCACCCGGACATTCCGGGGCGTCCCGGATATTCCGGATAACCTCCCGAGAGCCTGCTCGGGGTCTGAGAACCCGGACACTCCGGGCAAGCCGGATACTCCAGACTGCCTCCCGAGAGCACTGCTCGGTACCCGGACATTCCGGGCTGGGCCCGGATACTCCGGATAGCCAAAAGCAAATAGGTTTTGTCTAATTGTTCATGATGTGTGTGTGTCACTCCTCAAAGAATATTGTTGAGCACTTGAGCACTAAGTTATCTATTCAGCACATCGACACAGCCCTTTATAGAACGGCGTTCCTATACTCAAAATAGTATGAATAAAATTTCATAGAGTATAAAACCATCGAGATCTTCAATGAACCTTACGCCGTCTTCCTCTCTTCACCTTTTAGGGGTCGTCAATGCCGATTAGAGTTCACAAGATGGACTAATACCTGGTTAAACACTTAATAAACATATTAGTCCCTTAATCGTTCGTCATCTACCACCAAAACTCAATTAGGGGCCTAGATGCACTTTCACTAGTGTTTAGCCAAGTTGGCAAGACTTCTACTATTCCAAAGAGACCCCTCAACATAAAGCAAAGTTGAGGGGGTTGTTTTTGTCCAAAATGGGCTCTTTTTTAAATGGCCGTGCCAAACGCACCGTCTTTTTTGAAAGGATCTTTTTACCATTTGACGCTCTAGCTAAATTTGTGTCTGCCCTTCTACTTCATTGGTCAAGTCAGTACATAAATGTTGAAGAGAGGAGATATCTAACAGCCCTGGTGCATCCATGTTAGCTTCCCTCTTCCCCTTTAATAATCCTCCAATCTATCGGCTTCGGCTACCTTTAAATGATCAATAGATTTTTGCGTTTGAACGCGACTAGACCCTAAAGAAACAAATAGTGGCCAGTCAGACCGGACTCATGGGTCGGTCAGACCGGGCAGTGGCCTGATCAGCCAATCAGACCGGCTAACCTGGGGCTTGAGCTCGCCGGTGGCTCGCCAACGGTGCATGGCGGTGGGGTGCTTAGAGCAGACGAGATGGGGTCCTAGGGAGCTAGAGGGAGGAAGGTGTGGGTGGTTGGGAGCTCACCAGAGTTAGGGTTGATGGAAGGCGAAGATGAGGTGGAGGACAACGAGCTCGGCGGCGGGGCAAGCTGTCGGAGTTGAAGAAGACGGATGGACGTGGCTATGGCAGAAGGGAGGGAGGACGTCGTCTATGGTGGGGAAGCTTGTTGGGGCGGCGCGGAGCTCGTCTGCGTCCTCTGCGGCTTCACAGGAGCCCTGGGCTACTCCTCAATGGTGAGTGAGGCGGCAGAGCTAGCCAATGTGGCGCGCTTGGTCATGCAAAGGGAGAAGGAGGAGGGGTTAGCCAAGGAGCAAAGGAGAAGGGCAGACTAGGTAAGAGAAAAGGGGAGAAGTGGAGCTCATTGGAGATGAAGAGCATGGGCTCGCTGGCAACGAATCCAGCGGCAATGGAGCTCGGCGGGGCTAGGGTTAGGGCACACCCAATGAGGAAAAAAGGGATTGGAGAGAAAGAGGAAAGTGGGGGAGGGGAAGAGGGATCGGAGCATTTAAGGCAGGCAGTGCTCAGTCAGGGCACGGTTGTCCCGGCAACCGGCTGTGATGTGGACGAATGGCCCTGCCAGCGAGCCTCGATGGCTGGTAGAGAGAAGAGGAGATGCGGGTCACGCCCGGGAGCGTCTTCGCACAGAGAAGATGGAAAGGGGGAAGGGAGAAGGTGGTTTGGCCTGGCTGGCTGGTGCGGCATGGGCCGAGGGTGGTTGGTGGGCCTGGCCGGCCGCCTAGGGAGGCCCTTTTCCTTTTATTTTATTCTTTATTCTTTTTCTTTTTACAGCCGAGGTAGTTTTATAATTAAATAAGAGCTCAAATGTTGATATAAAAATTTGGAAAAATTCACAGACTCCTTACTATACATTTGAGTCACTGAAAATAGTTTTGTTCAAATTTTATCCAAATTTCAAATCTTGCCCCAAATTGGGTTTGAACTGTAGCTAGGTTTTCTATGATTCCAAAAATTATGAAATTTCTGCTAGTGGTGTGTATAAGCTTATAAAGCCCATATATGAAATTTTATAACATTTAATGAAAATAAACACCATAAAAAATCATATTTACAGTTGTGTCACTTTAGCAATTAGGATGGTTTTCTCTTGATTTCAAAATAGCTTTTGCTCAGATTTTAGTGGTTCCTCCTAGATTGGAACCCAAGGGAGGTCAAGGAACCTACCAGGGTGTTAGCTAGGGTTTTGGTTGGAAAAGTTTAGTGATTATGGTTTTAGGTTTGGTTAATTTTGAGAAGAAGTTGGAGGATGATATAAATTATGGTTAAAGAAATGCATGATTTGCTATGGGGTGGAACGAGTTCATGTTAGATGCTTACAAAGTCAGGTTGTTACATGACGCGCACGAGAAGAGAGAAGGGAGGAGGGCGGCAGGAGGAGGGCGTGCGACGGACCAGTAGGCGGAGGAGAGAGGAGGGTAGAGCTCACGATGGTGGTGGAACAGTCTGTGGCGCGCGCGAGGAGAGGAGGGAGGAGGGTGTGCGGCGGACCAATATGCAGAGCAGAGGGGAGAGAGGAGTGCGAAGCATGTGGTAGCGGCAAACCGACCGATGTCGTGCCCGAGGGAGGAGAGAGGAGGGAGGAGGGCAGCGAGGGAATCTGGGGGAGTTGGGAAATTTGGGGATTTGGGGGAGATGGACCGGGGGAGGACAGGGTGACTGGGTGAGTGAGGGTCTGAGGGAGAGGAGGACTAGGGAGCCGCTAGGCCGGGGAGGGCACGTGGGGGTGGGGGATGGGGGCAGGAGGGCATGTGGCCACGTGGGCGGAGGGGAGGGGTTGACTGAGTGAGGGTGAGTTAGGGTGGTAGCCTAGTAGGGGGTAAAGGCAGGGACAATAAAGGTTAAAGGAGAAAATAAAAAGAAGAGAAGTAAAGAGGAAAGAGTAGAAAATAAAAAGGAGGGAATAGAGGATAGAGGAGAAAATAAAAAGAAGAGAAGTAAAGAGACAAAGAATTAAGAATAAAACTACGAGTATAGTAAACACAAAAATATTTGGAGGAAGAACTAAATTTTATTAATACACAGTTATTGCCTCGTAACAACCTTACACTCCAGTGTGGAGTACCTCCTATAAGGAAAAGAGTACAATAACCATCTTTGTATGCATACATGGATACTACTCAATGTCGAGATTCTCAAGGTCGGCCATAGCCTTCGTGATCTCCGAATCCTCGAGCTGATGTTGTTGCCAGGTGTGAGGGATGATCTTCTTGGCTCGATTGTTCTTCCTACCATACTGAAAGTGGCTACCGATGAAACCGACGATACCGGAACCACGAGTATGTCTCGCGCAAAATGTGATAGCACAGGATGTATTCTATGATGGTTCTTCAACCACATGAGTAGGTTGACACCTTGGCCTTCTGCAAGGTGAAACTCAGTTTCTAGATAAGGTGTGTCGAGATAGTGGTTGATCTCTACTTTGGGATTTCATTGCGTCCTACCAGATGTTTGGGAAGACGATTCACTGGAAGCTTTGCCTTTTAGCTTCTTCCACATAGTGGCAGTGCTCGAACTGATTTTTCCTTGTGGTGTTACCAATGCACTTGTTCTTGGATGACCTGTACTATCATGTTGTTTATAATACAAATCAAAAACATCAAAAAGTTCATCATCAACGTGAGTATAAGCATCAGGGTAATCTAAACCCAATGATTCACCAATTGCCTCATTAGCCCCCTTTAGTCCTTCTAAATTTTTCCGAGAATCAGAAATAATACCATAACAATAAAGATGTGGAATAGCTGCAAAATATTTTAAAAACTTTTGCTCCATTGGTTCAATAATTGGTTTTAGGAGAGATCATTCCTATTTTCTTTCATAGCTTTGGCCATTGTCCAAAGCCACTCAATGACTAAGGGTAAGTAGGATAATAAATGCCAGAAAGAACCATTGTTGCATCATAAAATATTTTTTAAAATTCACGAAAACGACGAGCAACTTGCCGGGCCCATCAGTAATTACCTATGTAGCTACATTACAGTTCATATTGAGAGATATAATATGCTCATATCCCTCGTACCGCTATAGCATTGTGTACGTGGAGTTCCACCTCACCTTTATGCCAACACTAAATTTTCTTGCAACCTTATTGTTGGCATTACAGTAATTGTGGTACGCTTTGAACATAATAGCGGTACGTATATTATCCAAATTAGGCTTCATTACTTTCAAACCTGCTTGCATGATGAGATTAGTGATGTGGCATATGCATTTCTAGTGGCTGATGTAACCTCTAGTGTAGGCTTGCAAAAAGGGGTCATAATCTCCATAGCTGATGTGTTAGCCGAGGCATTGTCAAGAGTGATGGTGAAAATTTCATTTTCTATTTTAAAATCACTAATACCCTCAAGAATACATTCCGCAATGGCCTCTCTAGTGTGTGCCTCATCTATTGACTTAAAGTCTATGGCTCGTTTGTTTAAATTAAACTCATCACCTAAATAGTGTGTAACAATTCTAAGATAGGCAAACTTTCATGTACTATTCTTTTAGTTATATCATTTTATGATTGTAAAGTGATACTATGTTTCTCTTAGTGGTTTTCCTAGTGACATGATTATACTGTGGGAAAAAATCACGTTGGATCAATCTCTCAAACCTCGCACCTTCCCCTGTACTAATCGGAGGATTCTCACTAACTATGTATTTAGCTATCTCCTCTCTTGTTAGTTGAGGGTTTTACATCCATGTACTTACTGAACTATCAGGGCCAAAGTTAAGCTGGGTTTGGTCACCTTCCCCTTCTCTCTGTCCCCTAGCTATCTTTTCCAAGCATGATTGGGCGTGTCACCTTAGACTACTTGTTCTATTTTTTGAAGATGCCTTTAACCTAGCTTTGCAATATTTACAAATGGCCTATGATAGCCGACGGCCATTTTCCATTTCTATGTTGCGCTCCATACGCTGCCAGCACCACCCGTCGGCTACTTCCATCCCTCGTTGCTTGCACTGATGATCCAATGTTGGTATCCGTTGACCCTAGTTCCCTGAAAAATTTCTAACATCCTCAAAGCCACTAGTATTGTTCATATGACCATCTTCCATACCGTAGTCTCCATGTTAGGGTAGAGTAGATGAGGATCGATCTCATTGTCTTCCATGTTGCGGGAGAGTACATGAGGATCCATCTTGTTGTCTCCCACAGAAGAGCAATAGGGTGCGGCGGTGTCAACCTGCCATGCGAGGATCGACCCCGTTGTGGCACCGTAGGATGAATGGGAGTTCGACGTCGAGGTGCCACCTCAGCCGCCTTGTCCTTCCCACAAGAGAACATGTGTGAGAAATTAATAGATACTATTGAGATTGTGTGATTTTTGTCTTGAGGCTTCAGAGGGAGATCTTGAGATATTATATAGACCAGCTGCACCCTCCTCCTCCCCCTCCCTAGGCTCCCATAACATCTTAACTCCCCCGGTCTTCCCCCCACTGTGACTCTCTCTCTCTCCCCTGGCTCCCTCAGTCTCCCTCGGACCCCCCAGCCCTCGACCTCCCACCTGTGGTTCTCACTCCTCACCTCGCCCTCGCCCCTGTCTTGCTCCCCAGTGCTAGAGGGCATGTGGCGGCCACCCCTGGTCCCCCCTCCCCAGCGATCACGTAGCCCCCGCCCCCACCCCTGGTATGCGCACGCCGCCCTCGCCGCCATGCGCGCCCCCGTGGTCCCGTCCTCCCATGGCGGTCAGCCCCGCCCCCCGCCCCCCCAGCGGTTAGTGGGTAGCGGCGTGTCGGTGATGAGGCCTCCCCGGCCAACGCACGGCACGCGAACGCCACGACCAGGCCGCCAGACCCCATCAGCCCTGCCCTCTCGGTCCCAGGGCTCCCGCCCGAGCGCAAGCCATGCAGGGCTGCCCATGCGCGTGCCTGGGCCGCCATGCCGTCGTGCGTATTATGCCGTGCCAGCCTGAGCATGACTCGTTGCGTCGTGCCGGGCCGTGCTACCCATCCAGTGTCGCTCCAAAGCACGGCCCGGCCTAAGCGGTCGTGCTATGCCAGCCTAGCCCGCTAGCTGGCGTGTAGTGCTCTAGGCTGTGCTGGCCAGGCATCGGGCTAGCACGGAAAAACCCGGCCAAGTCCCACCTTTAATTGTAGCAATGGATCCAGTGATTCATGGTTTAGATCTCCTTATTGGGACTTACATAGGACTTACGTTGCTTATGCCTAGATATGCTAATGCAACACCAATCCGAGATGTGATGCATACGTGATACATCAGCGTAGTCGACCGAACAAAGTAAAAGGAATGCAAGGAAAAAAATATTAAAAGAGGACGATATATACAAACTAAAAGGTAAACGAAGAGATCGAACGTATTAACCCAAAGGGATATATTGAAGTCAACAAACTAGCTAAGACATACATACATGATAGATCATTTTCAGAGATCAGAATACTCAGGGTTCAGAATACTACATGATAGATCACTCAGAAATCATGTCTAGTTGGAGTCCGGATTGGCACCGCTGGGCACCTGGTGCTTGCTCACGGTCACGAACGCGGAACTTCTTCTCTCCATGCTCCGTGGATGCGCCGCCACCTTCATCTTCACGGGCTGCGGCTGCACGGGCACAAACAGTAGGCGCCGACCGGCCACCGCCGTTGCGTCGCCGGAGTATACCGAACAGCAGCTTAGAAGCGACGGGATCTGCAGGACGAAGAAGAAACAGACGAGGACGAGGGTACAGACCAGCTGATCATCTCTTGCCATGCACGCAGGAAATGAACAAGACCAATGTCCATGGACGACCAGGGACCATGCAACCAAAGGAGAAAGAGATCGAGATACCGAAAGCTTCTTGCCCGAAGACTAGTGAAAGGAGAGCTTAAAAAGGATCTTGTAAAGTGTGGAATGGGACGACAGAAGACGCAAAAGCCGAAGTTTTAGACTTTAATCTGTTCACAGGTGAGGCAGGGTGTCTCAAAGGCTGTTGAGGCAAAAGCATGGACATGGGCACAAACCAACAGGAAAACCGGACAACTGCACGTATAGCCGTGTCAATGCCACTACTAGCTGCCTCCGGCCGGATGATGAAGGGGCAGGTCCGGTTGGTTGCTAGGTCTCATAAATTTGAGCACTCGAGTGTACGTACGTATGTCTTCAGTCTGCGCTCTCTATCTTGATCTCTAGCTAGCCTCCATGCATCAGTGTGACAGAAAGGGAACTTCCTTTAGCTTGATTTTATGAAGAGTTGACACCATGACGAAGCCATGCATGCATGGTCGTGAACAGTACAGGATTGAGTAGTATGTACCGTGTAACGTGGTGATGTATGCCCTGGACATTGGAGTTCTTTTTGAAATAATATTTTATTTAAAAATTACAAAAATATTATCAAATAATAAAAATGACCTCAACCGCCACCTATATGGTGATTAGCCTTTATCACCGAACGCACCGACGATTTTGAGAGCTATCGCTACAAGGAATAGCGATAACTGCCAATCGCCATGTGGGTTGGCGATTTGCAGTAACTACCACCCTACACCCCACCAATCGAGCTCAACTGTCGGCTATGTGGCGCTATTGCCACGCGGTATGGCGATTGTGGCCGCTCTACATAAAGGGCCGTGCGCTGCCACCCGTTATTGCCATCGGAGGTGACAATTGACTTATCGCCACTACAGATGCCGATTTCGACCAATCATCATTACAATTGGTGATTACATAATGAATCGTCGGTCCACTGACAATATTGGATCTAATAGCCACACTAGATGGCGGTTGGACCGAATCGCCATACTAGGTAGCAACTGAGGTTATTTTTACAAAATTTTGAAGTTTGGTAATATTTTTATAATTTTTGAATAAAATAATATTATTTCTAAAAAGAACTCCTGGACATTGTGGTATATATACATACGTGAGGTGTCAAAGATTGCGGTTAATTTTTCTGAAAGATCCATGATCACCGATGCAGCTAGCTGAAGAATCAGACAAGCGCTACCAAAGCCTACACTTCGTCCAATCATCATGAATCGCCTGTTTATTCACGAAGTAAACGGAGTTATTGAGACCAGGCACACACAAGTCATGTACTGCAGAGTTCATACCACATCTGCTAATCTGCTATCTTTTTTTTTGTTATAACCTGAATATAGCATTGCCTGTGCAGCCATGTATATATGGTGGCATCAGCTTGATCGATGGATGATATGGTATTATGGTCAATGAATGCGCGTAATGAAACTCATCACTTTGATTCTTTCGATGACGGGTGGGCCATTTGTCCTTCTGATCATTACGCAGAGGCCCACTGGCCAGTGACAAATAAATACGATTTTATACAAGTTTTCTACCCAAGCCTTTGCAAGCATGGATGCATGCATGTAATTCCCGGAGGTGATCCACACCGACAGCACGAGATGGACACCGCAGCATGCATGCGGCAGCTAGCAAGACCAGAGGACGACGAGCACGCATGCGTGTGCATATATATGCAAACGGAACCATAGTGCTTGTCTTTTCGATCGATCGCCAAGCTCGTGTCGTCACTTCATGGTGGAAAAGAAGAATGGAGTAACTTGCTTGGCCTCCGCAGTTGGCTGATTGGTCAGTGCCAATACTGGAGTTGAGGGGCCTCAAGTCTTTTCGTGTGAGCTATGGAAATCGTGACATGCATTATGCATGGGAAAGTGATCCGTAGACATGGACAAGCTGATGGAAGATAAGGCTAAGCGTGTATTTTTATGTCACAGGGAAAACTGAAAAAGGTAACCATGCCGTACAGAAGGGTTCCAGTGCTTTTGCTGTGAACGGTAGGAGGTCAAGAAAGGAAATTGACATCTGAACAGTGATGGAATGACTCAGGAAGACTTTTCTATACTAGCAAAATAACTTGCTACGAATAAAAATATATACGATTGATTGTGTTAAGTTATCATCGTTAGCTCTGCGCAATCCACAATGGCTACGCAACCGTCCTCGTTCGAGTTTCACCTAGGTTAGCATCACGCCTCCATGTTTATGTTTGGCATATAGTTTTACACCATAAGCTCAGCTTCATGGCCGTATCTAACACTGCTATAGAAAACATTATTATTGACGGGTTTATGGAACGTTCGTAAATAATTATCAGTGGTAACTTTATCACCACTGACGGCATCTGGTACCTATCAGAGGTGACTAGGTCATGGGTTGTCCTCGTCAATGATGACTGGTCACCACTGGCTGATTAAGATTTCTACCCGTCAATGATGACTTTGTAGGGATTAAAAAAAGACCACATTTAAAATAAACAAAACATTACATAAATTTCTCACAACATTCATATCACAAAGCTCTAGCACATACATTACATATACACACTTCTAATAAAACATACACATGAAGCACAACAAACAAAAATCTCACTAAGTTGAAAACAAAACTACCATACAAGCCTGATTGAGTCCGCTAAGAGAATATATATATATATATAGCCTTCGAATATTGCTACAAAGAGAAGTAACACATGTACAGTCAAACAAGTTCTTATAGAATAAGTTATGGATTTATGCCAAATTCATATCATTTTCTACATGAATTGTTTCACTGCATATTACGTGCACATTATGTGGTCATTTTCATCATTGGCACAAATTAACCCGCTCTCTCCTGACCGACACTATATGTGTGACCAATTGCATGTTAACAACAGAACGGTCCCACACAACATCAGTAGGAACACGTTCTCCCTAACAAGTGTGATTGCTTCACCGTAAGCCCAAAGCCCGCCGTGAAGGCATTGCACTGTCGAGGAGAGTGTGTTCCTCCTGATGTTGTGTGGAACCCTTCCGTTGTCGATAAGCAATTGGTGACGATATAGAATCTATGAGAAGAAGCTAACATCAACCCTAGCACCTCTATTCAAACAAGTTCTTTTAGAATAAGTTATGGATTTATGCCAAATCCATATCATTTTCTACAAGAACTGCACATTACGTGCATAAATTAGCCCGCTCTCTCCTGACTGACCCTGTATGCGTGACCAATTGTGTGTTAACAACAGAACGGTCCCACATAATAGCAGCAAGGACACGTTCTCCCCAACAAGTGTGATTTCTTCACCGTAAGCCCAAAGCCCACCATGAAGGCATTGCACTGTCGAGGAGAGCGTGTTCCTCCTGATGTTGTGTGCAACCCTTCCGTTATCAATAAGCAATTGGTGACGATATAGAATCGGTGAGAAGAAGCTAACATCAACCCTAGCACCTTTATTCAAGCAAGTTCTTTTAGAATAAGTTATGGATTTATGTCAAATCCATATCATTTTCTACAAGAACTGTACATTACATGCATAAATTAACCTGCTATGTGGCCTAATGTGTAGCATATGTCCTTAACAGATTAAACTAACTATGTGGCCTAGAGTGTAGCATCTGTCCTTAACGTATTAAACTAACTATACCTATCTATCTAACCACAAATTTCTTGCAGGTTTCAAAACCACTGACCACATTCTTTACCGATGATAAGTTGCGAACCATGAAGGTGGAAAGACCTAACCTTTTCTTGCGGACGGGGTGGAGTTACGGCCGGGGAGGAGCGGCGTTGGGATGGAGCTTGGGGACATCTGTGCTTGGGGACGTCAGCACTTGGGGACGGCGGCGCTTCTGGATGTCGGGGGCTGCGCTCACATGGACGGTGGTGCTCTCGGTTGATGAGGACGTGAAGGAGGACGAAACCCTATAATTTGTAGAGGACGACGAAGGGGTACCGGTGTGGACGAGGACGTCGGGGGCGGCGCTCTCGTGGACGGTGGCGCTTGGGAAAGTTAGGGGTTGTGCTTCCGTGGATGGTGGCGCTTGGGGATGTCGGGGGCTGCGCTCTCATGGACGGCAGCACTTGGGGAAGTCAGGGCTGTGCTCCCGTGGTCAGCGGTGCTATGGGGGCTGCGCTCCCGTGGACGGTGGTGCTCTCGGTCGAGTGGGGTGGGGGTGGAGGGAGGAGGCCGGAGACGGCGCTCACGGTGCACTGGGTTGACAGGGACGTCGGGGATGGCGCTCGCGATCGATGAATCTTTTTTAAAATATTATTTTTTCCCGTAAATCACAGCAATACAACACGAAATTAAAAAATTACAAAAATAACACCCGGTCGGCAAACCGAACGCCGAAATGGACTAATCGGCAAACCAATAGCCGAAAGAGGCGAGTTGGCAGCCCAGCAACCTACTAAAGCAATGGATTTTGGCGCCAAGGCCTAGTCGACAAGCCAGCTGCCGACTTGCTCCAAGTCGGCCAGCCAGCTGCCGACTAGCCAAGCTGCCCTATTTATCCACCCCCAGACCTCTCTCTGCCTCCCACCCACCGACGAACATAATAGATCAACTACGTGGATAGAGAGGAGAGGAGAGGGGTTTTGGAGGCGAGTTGGAAGAGGGATTTCGGCGGGGGGCTGAAGTGAGGTAAATATTTGCGGAATTTTTTTTAGTTTGTTGGATGTACTAACCACGCCCATACTGCAAGGGTAGGAATGGCTTTATCTGGTCCGGACGACATGCCGAAGGAGAAGTTTCCTACCGATGTGCCGAACGGAGTCGAGGTTCCCCTCTGCTGGTGCCAAGATCCGTGCAAACTAATGGTGTCAAGAGAGCTGTCATACACCTTCGGAAGAAGGTTCTTCATGTGCGCTAACTATGATGAAGAGCCAGCGAAGGTTGCCGTGCGCACACAGCGTCGAAGGGTAAAACATGCATTGCACCCAGTAGTTCTTGGTTCCACCTGTTCGTAACATGATGCAACACAATGCTAACACTCATTTGCTTGCAGTCTCCACCCACTATATGTGACTACATTCAGTGGCTGGACAATACCCAATCGAAAGAGGATGAAGAACAACTGATGCGTGAGGTATATTTTAGGTGAGATTACACTCTGCAACGCATGCACGAAATAGAAGAGGAGGAGAAGCGAAAGCGTTGGCAGGAGGAGCAACGCAAGGAAAAGATGGAGGCGAAACGTCGAGCTGCGGAAGCACGTGAGGCTGAAAGGGCGAGGAAGCGCGAGACTGCACGTCGCGCGAAGGAAGAAGGAGAGGAAGCTCACGCTCATCATATGAGAAAGGGAAAATATCTGAAAGGCCCTGAGTAGGTTGTCCTATGTTCTATTATCTTAGTTGTTGTATTATTAGATTGTTCGGTTCTATGGTTGTATCATGCGAATGTTATTGTACCATCTACCCCATGTGTACCGATAACAATGTATCGTACTCGTAGTCTAGATTTCGATGAAATAAACTAAGTGTTCCAAGGAAAATTAGTAGAACTAAGATGGATAAAATTCAAAAGGATGCGGTCATAACTATTCGAAACAACTACTGCTGCTAGTCTCCCTGGGCAGGTCCTCCTGGGCCTCCCTGTCCACGTCCTCGACGCGGCCCCCTTCGCGGCCTCTTGCGGAAGTCCGAGTACGTTAATTGTCCCAGCGGATCAATCGTATGACGGCCTCTACCGTGCAAGGGTTCATCAGGCTGAGGGGCGGTAGGCTAGGTGTCCTGCGTGGGTGGCGGCAGCGAAGACGGGGTAGGATACCCTCCTCCCAACACAGAACTATCAACGGGTTTGAACTGAGTGTTCAGGAAGTATCGAGACGGGCTGTCCAAACCTCCTCCTCCTTGTGACATGGGAACAAAACCTGTGGGAGACAATAGGTCATGATTGTGCCTAAAAATGTTGAATCTATTACGAAAGCAACAAAAGATTACGTACCAAGTGTGGGAATCATGGACGGAATCTGTGTAGGTGTGTGCTGAGAGCTTGACGGCATGTCCCAGGGAAACAGCTGCCTGACCTCGTGCTGTGGCGCCTGCCAGGACGACGCACCAGCCTGTGAAGAACCTGGGGGAGTAGGCTGCATCGCGGACAGCCTTTGAGGGAGGTGTGCTCCACGTCCTTTCTGCTGGTCGACCACATCTGACACCTGTGTGCAGGAAAGAGCGTAGAGCAAACTACGGCAGAGCTCCTCTGCACGAGACCACGCAGTAGAGTCATCTCTTGTCCTCGATCTCGTCAGTTCAATCGTGATGTGATCGTGAAGCTCACGTGCCACCTTAGTCTGCACGTACATAAGATGTTGTCAGAAATGAAAAGAGTGTACAATATATATTTTCAAACACGTAGTAGAACATACCGCATTGGCCCTCCAACGTGCACTGTCTAGTGGGTACAAATCTGTGGTCCGTGCTGGCTGGATCTCCTCACGCTCCATGTGTGGTAGAAGGAAAATGCGAGTCCGACCAACATACCACTGGAGGTAAGCCCGATAGGCTTGAAGGTCGAAGGCCCTAGACTCCTCCCAACAGTCCGCCGTAGCCTCCCCCCAAGCTTGAATGTAAGGGTGCAGGAGCTGTGTCCACTCCTATGCCCTAACACACCCCCTCTACGAGACCAGCTGCAAAAATCCAAATTTCGAATGCTTTAGATATGTAAGTAATTTTGTTGATTCCATAATAGCAAGGTAAATGGGACGTACCCATGCGTGGCATGATCCAGAGAAACTGCGTGTGACAGTGGTCCGTCCTAGTGTAGGCCAAACTGTTACATCACATGATGCACAGCGTAGTCTTCAATAAAGATGTCGAAGACCAACTTCTTCCTTGTCATCCAGTATGCATCGTCCCTAGTGCATAATGGAGAAAGGCCGTGGGGAGCACGATAGAGCCTAGCCTCCTCAGTGTAAGGCTCCCACGTGACCTTCTCATGAGGCAAGAAGTCGAACTGCTCCGTAAACGTGAGGTAGCAGTTTCTCAGCTGTGCAGACGTGAACTGTGGATGTAGAATGAGAGTACAAGTACGTAAGTGGCAACAATCAAATGGATATAGAAAAAGTACGTATGGTTGTAGGCACGAACATACCCGATGCCGTGTGCATAGTGAACTGAAAGTAGGTCCCCCGAGTGGGTTATTGTGGTACAACTCAACTCCGTAAGGCTCATCCACGTTCACGAATGGTCTCCCTATAGGGAGACGCTCGTATGACCAAACCTGCAAAGTATGTAATGTAATGACGCTAATATATTGTGTAATATTCATAACATACAACTACGAACAACTGACCTGCAGCAGAAGGGGGCAGCCCAGCAACGACGGCTTCTTCGTAGTCCTTGTGCAGGCGTCACATAGCGCGCGCGTAGTGGCCGAAAGAACGGCCGATCCTCAACTCCTGGGTGGGACATCGCAGACATCGCTGGGGTCATGCGCGTCCGCTATCTGTCTCGCAATCTCGATGTGACGGGCATCGACCATGTCGCCGTGAGAGTTCGTGAACATCACGTAGCCGAAAAGCCACATGATGTACACCTCCAACAAACGAGTGACCTGGTGGTTCGTCAACTGCTCACCAGGCCAACCAAGCTCTCCTAGCTACACGAAATGCTCATTTGGTTACAACTTTCATAAATAACAGAACGACCGAGATAGGTTGTTCGAGCTTACCTCAAACCATTGGTACCACACCCACTTCGGGCCGTGCTTCTGGTGCTCGTCCATAGGCTGTAGGGGATCATCGTGGGGACGAACACCTGCGAAGCGCTGCACGAGATCTGCCTGCCAGGTGGGTGAAGCCTCCAAAGGTCCAACCGCTGTCCCCGCGATCAGGAGACCTAGTAGATAAGACACATCCTGCAGCGTCGGGGCCATCTCTCCCCAAGGAAAGTGGAAGGTATGGGTCTCTGGCCTCCATCGATCTACGAGGCATGTCAACAAAGCCCTGTTGAAAGGAAAACGTCTAGACCTGACCTCCATGTCTTGATGTTCATCATCCTCACCGAGGAGCTGGTAGTCCTCGTCAGTGCCCTCCACCATCCGTGCCAGGGAGAGTAGACCCGCCCACTCCAACCTGCAAAATTTAACGCATATTAAATATCACAATAACTGGCTTATATGGGGTCTCGCGTAGATGTACCTATTGATCCACGCTAGGTGAATCCTCAACGCCACACGGGGGGTCCAGGTCCTGAAGATCGGGCTGAACTCGCCGTCGGCAATCTTCTTCGCGCGATGCTTACCGTCCACCCGCGCATCGAGCAACTCGAAGTCCGTCATACCTGCAAGCATGTTGCAGGATCATAGCATTTAGCACATGTGAAGCAGTACTGCTTATCAATGCATCAACATGGTACAACCAAAAAAGTGTAATTGCATAATACACCAGACCAAACAGGCACATATTAGAAGTTCGCTAGAATTATTACAAAGAAGTTCAAACATAGTAGGAGACTACAACAAGGAAGTTCAATTACATAATAGACCGGACCAAGCAGGCACATACTAGAAGTTCACTAGAATTATTATAAACAAGTTCAAACACAGTACTAAACTTCAAACATAATACCAATAGTACAAATCTTTATTTAAGACATATCAGTACGAAGACTCGTTCTCACTCCACGAAGGCATGATGTCCACGCCCTCGTCCAGCACCAATAGAAGGGACTGCCGATGTACTTGCCGTGGGATCACCTCCCGCTTGGTCCTTTAACTTCGGACAATGTTTCTTCCGATGGCCATAAGCAGCACAATGCAAGCACTGCCTTGTAGGCCCCCAACCTCTGACTCATCCATGTCGTTACGAATTCGACGAACTCTACGCCGCCCCTTGTTCTGACGAAGTAGGCTCCAGTGCAGTATGAATTCCCTTTGATCCTCTTCTACTTTGGTGAAGCTATCGATAGAACGGAATCCAGTCATTTCACCGCTCCATGTTGCAAGGACGGCCTCCTTTAAATAATACAGTGACATGAAAGAGGTAGAGTCTATACCAATTAGCCCACACGCGGCTAGCACATGTGAGCACGGCTTGTCTAGAAGAAAAGGCTTGTTGCATGTGCAGGTACAGGTTGGAATTTCTTCACACCCGAAAGCAACCTCGAACGTTCGAACCTCATTTGCGGTTCCAAAACCTATCTTATCCCGTAGTCAAACTTCGTACCTATGTTGCAGGTTGCCAATCCTTATGACGGTGTGCATCTTCCCCTTTGCTATCTTCTGCTCCATGTACTCCATTACCGTCACGCTGAAAGGAGTTTCAGTGTAGGTGCTCATGTGCAATGTAGCTGTCTGATACCTTTCTTGGAGGTACCGAATTGTCCCATGAAGTATGCCCTCCACGATAGCAACTAATGGTAAACCCGCGAAGTACCCAATTGTACACCTCCGCCAGGTTGGTTGTCATGATACCGTACCTCGCACTGTGAGTGTCAAAGAGCAAGGACCATCTTTCCTTCGGCTCATTCTCGATCCACTTGGAGAAGCGTCCACCCTTCTTCCTCTTAACACCGGGCGGGTCAATACCAGGTAGAGCGCACAGTTCTTTCGGCTCCTCATCCGCTGCTACTGCTATTGCCGCGGCTTTCTTCCTCTGCTGAGTTAACTCTGTTTGCATGAATTCATCAAGCTTAGCCCACAGTTTATAGAACTTCTTTTACTGATTTTGTTTGCATAGCCTCTTGAAGAGATTCATAAGACGCTTGTTTCTGAACTGCCGGTAGAAATTAGCCCCTGGATGGTGAATGCACCAGCGGCTTTGCATATCATCCCAGAGTTCAAGCTCTTCCGGTCTAGGGTTTGTTAGAGTCTTCATGGCCTTCAATATACTGGGATGTCTATCATGGAGTATGCACACGTTTGGTCGATTTTTTACTACACCTCACTTCAGTCTTCTGAAGAACCATAGCTAGCTCGCATAGTTCTCACCTTCAACAAATGTGAAAGCCAGTGGAAGAATTTGGTTATTAACATCCACTCCAATAGCAGTAAGGATTTGGCCCCTGCACTTGCCTGTCAAGAATGTACCATCAACACACAGTAAAGGTCGACAATGGTTAAATGCTTGAATGCAAGCTCCGAAGGAGAAAAAAGCCCGGTTCATCTCTTTAAATCCTGGTGACTCGGATGACAAGGTGTACTTGATGTCGACATACGTGCCTAGGTTCCTGGCTTGTAGTGTCCATAATAGGTAAGAAAGGTTGTGATATGAATCTCTAAAATTCCCAAATAGCATCTCCATGGCTTTCTGTTTAGCACACCATGCCTTTTCGTAGCTGATTGAGAACTGGTACTTGTTCTTTATTGCTACTTGAATATGTTTCGCTTCCATATCTTTCTTCTCCACTATCTCGGCGAACATTAATCTTGCAATTAGACTTGAAGTCATGTTGCGATGCTCTACGAGGACGTTGGATCTAACACAGTTATGAGGCACTACTCTACTAACAATCCAAGTCACTTCGTACTTGGGACGTGAGCATGCACAGAGCAAGGACAACCATTACTGCTACACTTTGCAGTGTACTAGGTCGGGGTAGACACTTGAACATAAAATGTTCGTTACGTGGACATACCCCATAGAGCAACTGCATCTTTCAATTCGAGCTTGGTGCGATATATGGTGCCATGTTTAATCTTATTGCTTCTGAACTCCCACGATGACTCATGCCCATCTATCACATGCATACCACCTAGTAGTTCTTGTTGGTCCCACCTGCTCAGAATTTGATGATCAGAAGCCTCCTCATCCTCAGCACTATCTTCATCATCGGCCTCCTCGTCGTTATCTTGCACAATGCCCGCTAGATCTTCCTGCTCCATAGCCTCCACCAACTCTTCAAATTCCTCAGCTTCATCCGCCCGCCCAATAGGACCATGGTTAGATCTAATTCCTCCCGGAATCACTGCTTCAGAATAATCATCGGCTCCATATTGTGTTACCCCCTTGTGCTGATGCACTTATGTGATCTTCTTCGTACGCTGTACGAAGATACCCCGTTGGATCTTTCGCAATAGCTTGCACCAAAGCAACAGGCTCATCCTTACGACCACTGCAGACCCTAAGCCAAGAAGTCCACTCCTTCATTCTTTCAACGGACATCAGATCCCAGTGCAGGGAACTCAAGGACATTGTAAACACAGCTTGAATGCTGATGCTATACTTGTCTGTATCAAGACCAAAGCTACGGGTGAGCCAGTCTTTAGCTTCTCTAATGTTCATCGACTCGGGATTTTGTAGAGGCAATACAGTGTAATTGAATGCACTAAGATCAACTCCATTCGAGTTCATCCTCACTTCTCTAGGACCATAGAAAATCTTGAATCTCACTATATCACACATTCCTGTCATCCGTAACATCATTTCGTAAAATTTACAATGAGATGCTACACCTATGTTCAAGATGTAGGAGACTCGTAATATGTAGCTAGCTACATATATTTAACTGATCTATAATAACAAAACTACGTTTACAACTATTTCTTAACTACGTAGTCCACTTCTATTATTCTAAAATCGTAGTCCACTTCTATTTCTTCCATACTTTTCTAGTTCTGTATAACTGTTTCCTATAATCGTCAACTATATGATCAAATTGTGACATATGCGATCATAGATAGAATGTAATTTCTAAAACACTGCAGGTAAATTATTCTAACACCTTATATACCTAACATATTAATATTATTTCTACCCCAAAACTACCATGCTAATACTAAGCTACACAAGACAAAATTCTGTAATTAATAAACTAAATCGACATATTTTTTGAAATTAGGGTTTACCTAACCGAAGAAAAAACCCGCAATGCCTCCTCTCCTCTTCTTCCTTCTTTCCTCCTCTCTTCTTCTCTTCCTCTCCTTTTCTTCCTCGTTCTTCTCTTCTTCTCCTTCCTCTTCTTCCTCCTTCCTCTTCTTCCTCCTTCACTTCTTCTCTTCTCTTCCTCTTCTCTTCTTCTTCTCCTCCTTCTCTTCTCTTCCTCTCCTCTCTCTCCAACGCCGCACCGCCCCACGGCCTCGCCGCCGGCCCCCGGGCTCGCCACCAGCCGCCGCGCTCGCCTCGCTACTGGCCGCCGCGCTCGCCTCCCCCGCCGGCCGCCGCCCTCGCCTCCAAGCCGGTGTGTGTGCGCGTGTGTGCGTGTGTGCGCGAGCCGACCGAGTCGGGTTCGTAAATGCCGACTTGGCTCAATTCGGCCTACCGGTTGCCGACTTGCTGCCCTGTCAGCCAACGGGTTGCCGACTTGAGCCAAGTTGGCCAACGATTTGCCGACAAGGTGGGGAGTCGGCCCAGGAAGTGCTGACTTGACTTTTCGGCCAACGAGTAGCTGACCGAGCTAGAAGTCGGCGACTGGTTTGCCGATTACTTCGTTTCGGCGTTTGGTTTGCCGACCGGGTGTTATTTTTGCAATTTTTCAATTTCGTGTTGTATTGCTATGATTTACGGAAAAAAAAATTAAAAAAATTCCACGATCGACGGGAGCGTGGAGGACGTCACGGCAGCACACGGTGTGGGTTAGAAGTGTTGTTTTAAAACCCTAGACTCCACACACGGGGGATTTTATATATGTTATGGGAAGATGGTTACATCACTAACAGGTGAATAGGTGATCCGTTAGTCATGTGAATACATACCACTGACGGGTAAGAAATTGAGCCATCTGTGATAATCATCCGTTAGTCATGTGAATACATACCACTGACGGGTAAGAAATTGAGCCATCTGTGATAATCATCACAGAGGTGTCATTTTTTTGTCCAGCAGTGGTATCATATTGCGAGAAAACTTCAGCCACATGAAGAAGTTATCACTGACAGGTTGTTTCTCAGCCCATCAGAGATATCTTATCGGGACACAATCTTGAGCCCGTGGTAATGTCAAAACTGACGGGTTAACTACCGACCGTTAGAGATATGTACAATGTCTGACGGGTAGCTAGCCGCTCGTCAGTGTTAACCGATTAGGGATGACCTTATTTGTAGTAGTGTAATCTGCTCTTTTTTCGTTAGAAATTTTTAAAGGAGGTTGTTAAGTAGTCTACCCTTTTTTTCATTAGAAACATTTTAAGGAGGTCGTTAAGTAGTTTGCCACTGAGGAGTTTCATTGTGTTTAAGTTGCTAGTTTGATTTTTTTATTAGAAATTTTGTAGGAATGTGGAAAAGAAAGAGGGCGCTTATTTATTAGTTAGTTTTTTATTGTAGAAAGAGGAAGAAGAGATAACAATGTTGCATCGCCAACTCCCAATTATATATATATATATAATAGTAGTAAAGATAAGGTTACCGAAGAAATTTGGAGTGGGAGTAT
>JAGXJF010004321.1:0-70913 GCA_019208055.1 Stipa capillata
AAGAGGTCTCCTCTGGAGCAACTGGCGACAAGCTAGAAAAAGAGAAGATGGCGCTGCATAACTCTTTTTGTTTCGAACAGTTTTTCTTACAAATAGCTTGTAAAAGATAGTTCACACTTTTTAATATCAAGTCTCTAGTTCGGTATTTTCATTTTTGATTATTTCAGACTGCCTATCCGAGATACCTCTTGAAAAAGACAGTCGGGGGCTGGATAAGAATATGGTGAATTGGTGTACGAGTACGAGTACCGGCTTCTTCGACCCGCACAAGGGAAAAGGGGTCTGTGCTATAACTGTCAGGGACGCGAGGAAAACCCCTTAACGCGTCTGCAGGTGACAGGGAAGCCACGGAGCCCCCCACCTGACCAGACCTAAGGCCTGGTCGACCAAGCTCCCCAGTTCCATAGCAACGTCCCCCCGACCCTGAGTAAGGGGAGGAAAAGGGGTACGAGTACGACTATACAAATGGAACCCATACGTTTATTCACATCTTCGACTACTTTAAGCAGAAAGTACCTCGGGTAGAGTGGAATTTTGTTAGCTGGGCAAACGAAGAACTTACTAGCTAAACGCCCGACTTCTCCCTCGACAAAGGAATACAAAGATGTTGCCAGGGCCACGACAAGCTGTACGAAAGACCCCTTATCGCGTTTACTGATGACGAGGAGCCACGGAGCCCTCCATCCGACTAAACCTAAGGACTGGTCGATCACAGCGAAAGCGGCATATGGTACTACTCGCAAAACTAAGTCAAAGGGAAGCGAAGGGTGCTAGTTTAGACTAAGTCTACGGTTGCATCCGACAAGGTTCCACAAGAGCAGATCAAACAAGGTTTCGAAAACCAAAAACACACAGATTACCGCACAGTTACTAATCACTGTCTTTATGCAAAAGTATGGTGTTACAGAGGCCTACTTCAGGCCAGGCGCCTGGACTCGATCACCAAAGGCATCTGCCGCCCCTTGCACGGCGTTGAGAAGCTCTTCTTCCTCACCCGCCGGTAGATCAGTGGCAAGCGCCTCCAGAGACAGGTCCGGATGCCTGCGCTTCAGAAGGGCCAAAGCAAAGGCCAAGGCGTCGCGCACACCTTGCTGAAGCTCGTCCTCAAGAAGCTTCTCGACGGTAGGCTTCAGCTGGGAGACAGACGCTGCCAGCTCTACTAATCGGTTGGCCGGAGGAAGACCCGGGACGACGGTGACACCGATTTCGCCCAGCGCTTTCTCAAGCGTGCCCAGGGCCCTCTCGAGATCCGCCTTCAGCTTCCCCGCATAGGACTGACTCCTTTGCAGGGAGGACTCCGCATACAAGAGACGCGCTTTCAAGGCCGAAAGATCAGCCTCGACTGCCGCCCGCTGCTTTCTCAGAGTCCCCAAGGCACTTCTGCAGCTCCTCATTCTCCGCCTGCCACTTCCCGGATTCGTCGAGGTGCTTCGTCAGCTCCTCGTTCGCCATTTCCAGTTCCACCTGAGCCTTCTCAAGTGGAATGACCTGGGAGATAGCGAGCTGGGAAAGGAAAAAGGTTAGTACGAGCAAAGTAAACTTACCTTACTGCTAATCACCCTTACATTACCTGTAGCAAGAGGTCAGGCCAAGGCTCTCCGGCACCGAAGACCCTGGTGCAGAAGACTCAGTCTGCTGGACAAGGGCCGGCGCCGACTCCAGCACCGGGGGCTGCTCCTCACGGCTGCCCTAGTCGGGACTCCGGCGAGAAGGATCGACACCCTGGTCGTAGAAACAATCAAATTAACCCTTCAACAAGGTAAGCAACAAAGGGCGGCAAAGGAGGCTAACCTTAGGCGCTTCGCCGCTGGAGGAGCCTTCCTTGCCAAGACATCCGGACCTCATTTTTCACCAGGGGCCAGCGGCGCCTTTCCCTTTCCCGTCTCTGCCTCCTCCTCAAGAACTGTCGTGAGAGGAGGCGTTGATTCCTTGGGGAGGGGGCTGTTCGCTCCGGGCTGTCCGACAAGTCCACTCCTATTTTTACCATCCAGGAAAGAATACGGAGAGGGAGTAGTCGGGCGAGAGTTCAAACCTGAGGTTGAGGGTCACGGGAAGGAGAATCTACCAGGGTGGCTTCCGCCCCGACCTCAACTTCAGAAGGACCTCCCTCCTTCGTCTTAGAGGGTAGCGGGGCCATTTCAAGGACCTCTACGTCCTCATCCTGGGCGGAGACACCAGCTCGTTCGGCCTTCGAGTCAGGACCCCCGCGACCTGCTCGCTGCGAAAAAAAACCCAAAAACCTTCAGTAAGGCTACTCAGACGAGTCCAAGCTAGACAAGGAGTAAAGATGGATGACTCACCGAAAGCACTTCTCGTTGACTATCAGAGCTTTGCCTCAGGAGGGGCAGGGGTATGTTAGTACGCCCGCCGTGGAGGGATTGCTCGAATAGGTTGTTCAACCTACTCTGAAGCTCCCCCGGGGACAACTCTGCTCGACACGATAAGGCAGAAGCGGGTGAGAAGTCTTATCGATTGAATTGACATGGAGATGATTGCAATACTTACCCGTCTCGAAGTCCCTTGTCTGGTCTTGGTTTTTCGGGACCACCCAGGCCGGCTCGACCCTCGACCGAAGAGGGCTTATCCGGTGTCGAAGGAAATCCTCCGCAACATCCCACGCCGACAAGCCCTTGGCGGTGAGATTGGCGATGTCGTGGACGAGGGCCTTGAGGTGCCTGGTTTCCTTCGAGGTCCCTCCCCAGCACTTTATCGGGAAGGGGGCAAGGCCGCGGTAGGTGATTCCCGAGTTCGGTGGGGGCTGGCAGTAGAACCACCGAGAATGCCAGCCCGACCACTATGACTTCCAGGAGGAGGCGATGTAGGCATCCTTCCTCCCTTCGTGAAGTCAGAATCCAGCGCCGCCGACGACTCCTGCGCCGCTGCCCTTCATCCGGCGGAGGTTGTAAAAATACCTCCACAGCTCCAGGTTCGGCCTGATGCCAAGGTAGGCTTCGCATAAATGTGCAAAGACTGCCAGCATCAGGACCGAGTTTGGATTGAGGTGAATCAACTCGATCTCATAGAACTAGAGCCTGAGGAGGAAAAGGTTCGAGGGTGGGAATTGAAACCCACACCTGAAGAAGTCCACGAAGACAACGACCCAGTCTGTGTCAGGGCTGGGGACCTTTTCCTTCACGGCCTCCTAGAAAGGTACGAACACTTCTGGGAGAATGACCTCCTCCGCCTCGAGTCTCTTGATGGCGGTGGAATCCATCACCGAGGCCTCGAACTCGGGGATGGCTGAGACTTTGCTCCCCCGAAGAATCTCCCGCGGGCTTCTTGCCCTCGGGGGACTTCTTTGCAGAGCTCTTCTTGCCCATTTTTCGTTGGTCGGGTCCGAGAACGATGAAGGCGGAAAAGGGCGGCACGAGCTCAAGGAAGAAAATGGTGGGAAGGCTAGGAGGCAGAGAACGATACGGGCAAAACCCCGATTCTTGGACTCCTAAAGATTTAAACCTTCGCCGGAGCCGGGGCGCGGTTCACGGCACGATCTGTACCATCGCATTTAATGCGGGCAGTTGCTTTTTCTGCATGCGATACGTTGCGTGGGAAAAAGAGGGTCTAACAAACCCACGACCCCAACAAGCGCGCTGTGTTTTTGCTAACGTCAGCCGAACAGTGACGCAGAAAAAGGAAAGATTCTTCATCACCACGCAAAATTTTTGCCATGACGGTTCAGTCTCCCAGAAATTTACCAGGCGAGCACGTGTCCGTGATCGACGGATCCCACTAGTCGAAAAAACTTTGAAATCCTCAAGGACTATTGCGATACAAACGTCATGACTACTCGGTAGAGGCTATACCTACTCGGGAAGGTTGTCGATGAACGTCTACTCGATTCGCCTACTCGGAGCTTCTCCCCGAGAAGAGCAGATTTCCTACAGAACAGTCATAGCCTCACTTCCCGTACTGATGGGGGGCTTGACGATGTATAGTATGGAGTCCCGTATATCGGGGTATATCCATACACTAATTCCCTGGATTACTGGAGCAAGTATGCGTATCTGGTAAAGATCTCCAGGAGATAAGAAACCCCTTAAATTAGGAAGTCGATCCCGATGTTTAAGGAAGCCAGAGTCCTACTCGGTTGTAAGTCCATGTACGGTACGACTCAGGATACCCCCTATATAAGGATCAGCAATCCCATAGGGGAGGTCAAGTCAAGTTAGATCCAAAACAGGAGAAGGCGAAGGTCAGATAGATCCAGAAGCCCCAGCATCTGGAAGGAGTCGAGATTAGAGGAGTTAGTCGGATTAGTCTACGATTAGGCCCAGGATAGCCACTGTCATACATCTCCTGTACAGATTATCCTCACTTCAATATATACGAACAGGACGTAGGGTTATTATCCTGAGAGAGGCCCGAACCTGTATAAAAGAGTATTTTCCTTGCCTTATACCCTGGGCCTTGAGTCCTAGCGGTCCCTACCCCTCATACAAATACATTCCACGAATACCGTAAGATCGGCGGTTTACCAATCGTCGACAGTACTAATAGCAGCCCATACTTGCTTATGCTTAGGAAAAACATGGCTAGCAAATAATTCATCGAGTTCTCATGCCCAATCGAGATAGAAATCAGGCCTATTACAACCCTCAAATATGGGCATAGAAATAACATGATCCTGTACCTTTTCATGTTGTACTACCTTTCGTGGAGGTAGTCGTACTTGTCATGGTGGTGATGAAGAAATGCTCGCTTCAAGATATGGCACATCTCCCACTATAGATCTAGCCCAAGAACTGATTACTCCATAACTTGTCATTGTCAGTAGAAGACAAGGAAATAAATCACAAGTATATGTTCCTACCAACTACTAGAGTGTGGGGTGTGGGGTAGGAGGAATCTCAACAATTCTGTAGCAAATACCAAGCTCTTACCAGTTCTTACCGTGCTATAGTGGTTGTCGGTCTTTGGCGGTGTCAAAGATGATCCAAAGATTAATATAGCGATTACCAAGGTGACCGAACAAAGTACAGTATAAGAAATTGGAGCTTGGCTGGCTTCAGTATGGTAGCAAGGATAGCAAACAATCAAATCAGCAAATGCAAGTTGAATAAACGTTCAAAGTACTAGTCAATATTACTGATCCTAGCTTAAACCGGGTACTAGACAATCAATGCCCAAAAGATATAAGTGAAGCTCAAACAGATGTGTGCAAAAAGCTCTAAATGGAGAGTGAGAGTTCTGAGAATTGTTTTCTTTTTTTCTTTAGTTGGCCTACTGTGTGGCTTCTTTTTTTATTTTTTTTATTTTTTTCTATTCTCAAAAACTTACTCAAACAAGCAAACGGGAAAATGGATGAAATCTGGTTGTTGCTACCTTGCCGTGGTAGCAAAAATGAGCAAAAACCGTTGCCGTCGCAGAGATATGACAGCGATAACAGTGGCTAAATACTGTCGCGCTGCTGCCGAGACAACAGAAACAGGCAGAAACGTTGCCGCGGCAGAAAAACTACAGGAGACCAAAACTGAAATATATGATTTCTCCCAAACGACTACGCCAAATCGGCTGAAATTTTATGGTGGGCTCCTGCGAATATCCTTGATTTTACAGAAGTTTTTTAGAATTTGTGGAATACTTTGAAATTTTGAGTCCGAAAGGGATTTGAATTCGGATAGAATTTGGATCGGAAGTACATTTGGAGTCCTCGTCCGAAAGCAAGTAGAAGTGGATGTCCAGGAGGCTTATTAAGGACGTGGGGAGCCCTGTTGGTTGGCCAAACAAAGTCCAAGTAGATTAGAGATAGAAACTGAGCCCCGATAATTCCTTGCTTAGTTGGAC
This sequence comes from Stipa capillata, assembly GCA_019208055.1. NCBI lineage: Eukaryota > Viridiplantae > Streptophyta > Magnoliopsida > Poales > Poaceae > Stipa > Stipa capillata. The sequence goes on from JAGXJF010004321.1 coordinate 5,785, forward strand.
TTGAGATCCAATTTAAAAACTTTCCCGTTCGCGCTAGACTTTCTAAACTACGTAGAGCTGATCCAATATGCTAATGGTGTGGTCGAGCAAAGATGCAAGTGACCATGGTGTCATCTCCCTGTTCTTCTCCAAGGCATGGGCGCAAGAGAAGTGGCGGTGGCAGCAAAGATGATGGTGGTGGCAGCATGGGTTTTGTTGGTGTGGTAGGGATGGTGGTGGGCATGTAACAGGATGATGGTGGCAGCGGCACATGATGGTGGTAGTGGCAAGATGATGAAGTAGACACGATCTACAACTATTACCAGCAATTTGATAGGACGATGCAACCACAAACTCAACAATGCAAAAATTATTGAAAAGAAAGATGCAATGGCAAGGACTGGTTTGCTAGGGAAACCAATCTACTATTTGCTAGGGAAACCAATCTACTATCTTTTTGTAGACTTTTTCTGAATAATAGGTAAAAATAGATCTAACTACAAAAATGATAAATCTCACCGAGCAACTTGAGCTCTAATACCACTTGATGAGACGGTGGCCCGATCTTTCGATGAGACAAAGATAGCTATCGATTTGGTGTAGGTTGACCTTGACAATCTGACTATACCATATGCGACGATACGCCTTAGCAGTTGCTAAACCAAACTCCGATGGTTATTGACCTTGCGTATGCACAATCAATTTGAACAACGAAGTTCGAGTTCCTACAAGCAACCGAAGAACTAGTAAGAACTGTGATAAATTGTAATCTAAATTTGCGAGTATTAAATTGACACAAGAGCTAGAAAAAGTGTATTGGGATTCCACTTGTGATCTAAACAAGGCGGTAGTCCTACATGACTTGTAGATGCGATAATGTAGTAGTAGCTAAACAACCCAATGAAACCCAAAACTTAAAGAGGGAATCCTAGGGGGTATATAAAGAGAAGAGGTGATCTATTTCAGAAATAACACTAGACTATTTTCATAATTGTGGTGTGCTCATAAGGAATTTGGAGATAAGGCTCAATAGGTTGGAAAGAGCACAAGATAAGAGTTCCAAAGAATCCAAGATCACCCAAATTAGAGTCCGTATGCTCGAGATATAGACATTTGAAGTCTGGGCTATCTCAACAATTCGAATCAGTAGTCCAAAACTTGTGGGACTTGATCTCTAACTTTTCCTGGACCAATAGTGACGTGGAAAGACTTCTTATATAAGCACCAATTTATGTGGGATATGGTCATAGTCACATGAACTTCATTCTCTCCTCCTCTTGAGAGCTTGAACTTGAATCCTCACATGTTATTGAAGATCTTTACGGACCTCATTTTGTTCTTTATGACTTGAGTAGCGGATGTAGTTGAAGTAGAGGAAGTAGAGGTGGTGGTGGGTGTATCCATGGGGGTCATGTGCTCATCAAGTGTATTACAAACAATTCGATAACCTCAATTCAAATGATTTTTTAAATCACCTGTAAGTAAGGATTTATGAAAATCCCACGTTATCACAGACGATTATGGAATTGCCCATGATATGTCGTATCACAGACGGTCTAAGTTGTAAAACTATTTGTGATAGGCCCCTTACCAGAGGTGGTTCTACCTAGAAAACTGTATGTAATTGCGGCGATACGCACAGACAAAGTGCCTTCTCGACTGTACATATCTCACAGAGTAGCACGACAGAAGCATTGCAGTGGTCCATTTATTACAACTTAATTTACAAACTTGTAATACAACAAAAAATCTTACAACATATTCCCAAAAGTACGGGGAATTTAAAACCGTTATCGTTTGGCTACAGCAAAAGTCTTCACTATTACTCTCGACTCACTCGACCTACTAACTACTCGGTGTTGATCTCGTCGTGGAACTCGACGTACTAGTTGACGCCTTCGTCCTCCTTTGGCGTTGCTTGCTCTTCGGAAACTTCGTCGTCGATCTTGACGTAGACCACCTCCTCCTCCGTCGTCGGCTCACAGCCTACTCAAAGGAATTAGATAGAGGGATGAGTACAGAAGGTACTCAACAAGTCCAGGAATAGCAAAGAGGTGTTTGATGCACTATCTACTGAGAACGGCAACGTTCTCCAAAAGCAATGCAGGTGGAGAAGGTAAGAGAGTCAAGTTTTAATTAAAGAGATTAATGATCTCATGTCTCACAAGCTGCTAGGATTCCCGATGAATCCCTTTCTTACCGGGTTCGCAGTTCCAACCGGGAACACGGAGTGACTCAGCCACAATTCTATACACTCTGCAGAGGTGCGCAACTGTACCCACAAACGATCATAAGCATGTACCTGAGGGAGCGACCCCCCAAATCACGTACCCATGATCACAGAGCCGTTTCACCGCCCGCTCGGTTATACCCCGCGTCGCAGTCCTGCACAATCAGGCCAAGGACTACCAGTCTTGCGTTGATACTACAGATACAACGCTTGTGGATAGCCAGCGGCTAGCGCCAACTTCCCAATAGCTGATACCCCGCATACAACTATTGAGGTCTTCCTTTCCCGGGGGAGTATAGACCTAGGGTAAAGGGTACTTTAGCTCAGCCCCGCCCATACAGGGTATGTGGTAAGCGCGGTCGCTACGGCCCTTAAGCACAATCGATCATTGGTTGCATTAACCTTATATGAAACATTCCCGTGTGATGAAATCCACCTTCCCAAATGTGCCAAACTGCACCCATACCAGGATTTCATCACCCACCATGCGATCAACCAAGAACCGGCGATCCAAAACAAAACAACAGTTGATTCATCTTTAGAATTTAGGTTTTCAGTGCATGTTATAGACAAGAGGGAAATCGAAGAACATTCTCAACGGACATGAACAAGAAACTGGACTTGCCTGGTATCGAGTTGAAAATGGAGTTCGAAGGGTTTACTTGTGGAACTCCGGCTTCTGACAAGAAAAGCAATAAAGTCCGATAAGGACTTATTTGAAGATTCAAAATTATGAATGCGACTATTTTGGCGATATATGCATGAGATAATGCATTTATCTACATATTTAACACAATTTTAAGCATGATTTACTTAAACATTTTATAGAAGATTTAAGGTCAAACAGAGGAATGATCAAACCCTAATCGTCGTTTATCATTCTTGTCCGTTATCAATTTCTTATATTATTAACCCTAATCAATCTAACATTCGATTTGGATTCACTTAGAGCTTAGTATTTTTCTTTTAAACTTCTCTAGGTAGCTCAGATATTAGATTTAGAGTTTTAAGAACTAAGTTAAGGTTTAATCTTCTTAGAAAAGAGTAATACATCCTATTTCTTAGAAAAGAGTAATACATCCTATTCAATAAAAGAATCCAAATTCAAGTTTAGAATTTAGGTATAAAGGAAAAAGGAACAATGGAACACATTTTTAATTTCTACTTTTCTTTTTCTCTTAACCCCCCTTTATTCTTCAACTACTTATTTAAGATTCAACATCCACATCTAGTTCAAAGGTCTTTCTTTAAAAGGTTGGTTAAAATTTCAATAGAACTAATTTAGGGTTCAACTCTCTTTAAAGATTAATACATCAATTTATGTATATATTTCCTAACCTCTCTTTTCATCTACTTTTTATTCTTTCCTTACTCTAAGTATAAAAACTTATATATCCATATATATATAGAGAGAGATTTCCTCTCTAATCCTTTTCTCAACTCTTATTTTATTTTTCTTTTATTTCTTTATCTCCTTTCTTCTTTCTTTCTTTCCCTTTCTCTTCTTCTTTTCTTTTTTTTCTTTTCTTATTTGGTCATACCCGCACCCGGCCGGTTTTCTTCCAACTCTCCCCAAATCCCTAATTTCTTCCCACTCATGCGCCGCTGGTTCTTCTCAGACTCCCTTCCGACGCCGCCGGTGCCTCTTCTCTTCTGGGCACACCGCCGCCGCCTTGCGCCGTTCCTTGGCGCCGCCGCCGCCTCACCGGTGCTCCGCCCCGGTCCTCGGCTTCCTTCCTTCGGGCGCCTTCCTACCGCCCCCTGGCGCCGTCGCTTGGCCTCGGCTGCCACCTCCGGCCGCCTCGGCCCCTCCCTTGGGTGCCGCTCCGTCTGGGCTGCTTCGCTCGGCGCCGCCTGCCTTGGCCACCGCCGCCGGATGGCGAGGAGTTGGCCGCCTCCGCAACCCGGCGGTGCGCCATCCTCAGGTAAGTGCTCCTCAAATCCCCTATCCTCTAAATTCTAACTTTTCTTCCCCAAATGCTCTAGGGTTCTTCAATTTCTAATTTGCTTACTATCCGATTACTATGCTGGATTCAGTGATTCCCCAAATCCTATTAACTTTGGTTATGACTGTGCTGTTGACTCCTTATACTCGATTGATGTTTGATTAAAGTTTGTTTATAGCTCCAAATCATTCAATAGATGATATTAGCATTTTTACCTGGGTTGGAATTCTTTGTGTTAAGGGTGTAGTCCTTATACTACGAAGAACAGGTTGCTATACTGGTCTGATTTGTTCTATACATATATCCTGTCTATAATTTTCACTTTTCATCCTTAAGCCTCGACTTCTTGGCAATATTAGTGTAAACTTAATCCTCAGCAGCTAATGGTGATGTGCAGTGTTAAGGGTCCTAGCCTTCACATTTTATTATACACAGGTGCTAGAAATTGTCATCTACCATCTTAATTGTTTGCTACAGAAAACGTTTGCCCCTAAGTGTTATTTTCTATGCGATCCTGTGCGTGTATGTGTGCTCCATACTCCTTACTAAAATAGCTGCTATATTTGGTCTTCTAACTAATTTGTAGAGATGGTGAATATTGGATTGATGCACACATGGCTAACACATGCCCAAAACTTATCAAATTGAAGAACAGATGCTTACTCGACCCTTGGTTAATCTATGGTGATGTTGGTGTTTGAGTATGTGATGGTGTAACTAATAGGAACACATGTGTTATGCCTAATATGGGTTACTCTCTACTTTTTATATATATGCATCTGTTAGTTATTAAATTGAAGGAACAGGTGCTAAGTTTGGCTTTTAACTTGTTAGTGATGGTGCTCATGTTATCTAGCCATTTAAGCTTGATAAGATCATACTGTTATACTTGATTCTAGGTAATTAGCACTAATATTTGCTATGAGAGTTACAGAACATATATATGTTATAGCACATGTGTTTAACCTTTGCCTCATTATTTCTTCTGGTGGTTCAGATCCTAAAGGATGCCAGCACTGAGTCTTATATACCTGGTGCGCTTGTTTTCTGAGGATATGAATTCATTACTAGCTAATTTTTTTCCTAAAACTTAGTGTTTACATCCTCCTAGATGACGCCCTAGTTCCAGTGGTCTGGATCTATTACCATCTTGATCATGCATATCAGTTTACAAAACTAAAGAACATATGCTTCCTTTGATCTTAACTAATTGATTCATTATACATACATGCTCTATTTTATTTTTTCGAAGCTAATAAGAGCATGATATTACGCTGAGCGACTAGAGCTTGTTTATGTGTTTTAGTTGATGCATCCTGCACTGGCTTGTGACATGGATATCAGCCTACTTATGTGCTCAATATGCCTTGCTCAGGAGACTAGAGCTAAAGCTTGGACTCTGATGTGAATACTTTAGGTACTAATTTTTCACCCGCTTGGGGAAAAAGGTTCTTTAATTCCTAATCAAAATGGATTACAGTAAAGACGTGCTGTTGCTATTAGTATACTTAAAAGATTATATACGTATATATATATATATATACCTAAACGATTATAGATGTGTGTAATGGTTGAGTACTCATCACTCTTTTTACGTGATCAGGTAACCTATTATTTACTTATTTTCTATATGTGTTCTTAGGGGTATTTGTTATATACTGCTGCATACAACTCTATTTGCATCTCCGCTCAGATCTGATTATGAGATGCTCACCCCCTGGGCTTAACCCCCTTCCCGCTATGCATAATATTTTGGTTACCTCCTTCAAATTTATAGCTAAACCATATACTGAAGATAAGAGTTGATACTACACTAGATATTGGTTGTTCTTTAATTCCCTTTCTTAGTTCTTTGCTGTGTTGCTATGATGATTAAATGCTATACCTGTTAGTTAAGTAACAGTGTGCTATGCCTTGGTGTGGTCTGAAATTCTTTACTGAATGTCCTACTACAGTTTATGTGCTGGACTGCCCTATATGTTGGTCACTCCCATTTGTTATGGTGTAAAGTTAGTCATGGCGTCTTTTATTAGGATCTGATGTGAACAGATATTATTCTTGACTTAGCATATTTTTGTTTTCAGTAAATACTTATATCCATATCAGTTTATTCAGCTGGAAGAACAGGTTTCTATGCTTGATCCTAGTAAATTACTCTCTGATCCTTCCATATATATGTCTGTCTCAGATCATTGAATTGTGGAACAGATGCTTGCCTAACTTATCCTTTTTAAACTGAAACAAGAGCAGACACTACCTCTTGTTTCTTTAGCTAGTCCAAACTGATGTCGTGCATTAGAATATTTGGATGGCTGGATTGGTAAGAACAGATTACTATTCTTGTTTCTTAATTCTTTTCTAAAACCAGATATCCCATGAGGTTGCCTATTTGTTGCCTTAACTATATATGATGCTGATTCCTCTAAAAAGAGAATCTGAGATGAAAGCTAAGCTTAAAATCTGATAAGAACAGATCTACTGCACTAGTTGCCTAATAGGAAAACCTTGGGATGAATCTAAGGTCTGAGGATCTTTGGTTGAGGGGCTGGTGGGTTATTTGATAAGAACAGGTGCTACCAAAACCCCTTTACCACAAATTCCTATGATGCAAACAGGTTGTGAGGGTTCTTTTGTCATACTAAATTAATATGCATGCGTATGTATATATGAGGTTTTGATACCATTAGTGATCCTTACCTTGAATAGGTTTGGATCAAAGGTGAATTGGCTCTTTTAGCTTGCTGGGTTTGCTCCTAAGCTTGCTGATGGCCCTTCTCTCTTTTCCTTCTCCTCCTAAGATCCTGTCTCGGTCTTCAAAACTAGATCCTTCTCCTCACTACTGCAGAATCAGCTATAGAAGCCAACTTATCAGTGACGAGCACCCAAAAAACACGTCACTGGTAAACCAAAAATTTAGCAGTGGCGGGCGATAATTGCCACGTGTCACTGGTAAATAATTACCAGTGACGGGCAGACGTTAGAGACCGTCACTGGTAAATTTGTAATTACTAGTGGTGGGCCATAATACGTGCTCGTCACGGATATAATATACTCCAGTGACGTGCTCGTCAAATCGCCCGTCACCGAGAAGAATTCCCACCAAACTTGCTCCCTGAATGCATACCAGTGGCGGGTGTACGTTTGGCTCGTCACTGGTAATATATTTATCAGTGGCGGGCCTGTATATGCGCCCGTCACTGGTAATCTGCCCTATAAGTCATCAGCGAGCTCGCTGCTGGCCAGTCGTAGCTCACTGGCCAGCAGCGAGCTCGCCGATCGCCTGCACGTCCGCCGCTGCCGTACACGCCCCTGGTAGGAATCCTGCTCTCCAAAATCATCCCCCACCTCCCCTAGCTCCCTTGCCATATCTCTCTCTCCCTCCTAATCTCTCTCTCCCTCCCTTGCCATCTCTCTCTCCCTCCTAATCTCTCTCTCTCTCCCTTGCCTCTCTAGCTTGCTCTCCCTCTTCATGGATTCTAGAACACCGAGTAACAAAGAACACCGAGTAATGTATCTAAAATAACTTGCTCTCCCTTGCCTCTCTAGCTTGCTCTCCCTCTCTATAGCTAATGTAGATAATTTTACATATATCCAAAAAAATTTACTACATGGATTCTAGAACACCGAGTAACAAAGAACGGATCGAGGTTTAAGTGAACTTTTGCTCAATAGCATTTCAAGCATTGATTATTTTGTCCGGCCGCAATGTTATGTAGCAAAACATCAATGTATTCTGACGGTGATGAGCAAAATATTCGGCATATTAGATAAGAAGTTTCCATACATACTGAATTGTAATGTGATCACGTGAAGTCAGCCTCATGAATTCGATCTGTACATTGCTTTAATTGATATATGAGTAATTATATTTCTTATGCACTGAGGCAGAATCATATATATATGTGTAATTATATATGACAAGCAAATGATACTTTGATTCGGTGGATTTGTGGTGATGTGAGATGTGCATGAAATGTATTTCATAAATGTGAATGTGAGATATGCTTGTGGTACCGGCCGTCGAGCCGAGGCAACATTCGTTGCTTTGTTTATTTTTTCAGGGAAACTGAGTTCAACGTTTTGGCGAAATGTTGCTTCATCAACATTTTGTCAACGTTCGATACTCAATTTTGCATAATTTTAGCAAAGGTCATGCCGAAATTTTGAATTTTCAACAATTTATTTGAATAACCTGCCAAATCTTGAAATGTTTTATGTAATATTTCAAAATCTCAATTGCAAAGAAAACTTTTATTATTTTTTGTAGCCTCTCATGAAAGGTTTCATAAGTGTTGTTTCCATTATTATTTTTAGGCTCTCATGAAAGCTTTCATAAGTGTTGTTTCCGTTAATTTTTGTTTAACAAGTTTAATTCCATTTAGGGAACGAACGACTGATGGATCGAAGTTGGATGTATGACGGCGATAGGAACACACAGAGTTTCTATACGTCTTTGAATGAGTTCTTTGATTTCGCCGAGCGAGATATGGCGCGAAAGGGTGGCACGAAGATATGCTGTCCATGTCGTGATTGCAAAAACTTGAAGATGTACGAAAGGAAATCTGGTTTTTTGCACATGCACCTGGTGCGATGGGGGTTCATGGCAGGTTATACACGGTGGACAAGTCACGGTGAGGAGGATGAGGTTGTTGCCGACGACGAAAGGTTAAATGAAGAAGCAGGACATGGGGAGCCGGAAGCAGAACGGTTGGATTATAAAGATGCCGGAGGACATGAAGAGGCCGAAGCGGATACGTGAAGCACGGGGGACAATTTGGCCGGAATGGTCCAGGACCGTCATGTGCAAGAGCAGGTTGTGAAAGAGACGAATAAGGATAGTGCTGCTCGTAGAGAGGCTGCAAAGTTGGAGACACTGGTGAAAGACTCCGAGACTCCCTTGTATCCCGGTTGCAATCCCGAGTACACGCGGCTCTCAGTCACGCTCGAACTTCTAAGACTGAAGGCACTCCACAACAGCATGGACACAAGCCTCGATGAGACATTGGAGTATCTCGCAAAAGTTCTGCCGGAGGGGAACGTGTTGCCTCGTGGTTGCGATGAGGCCAAGAAGGTCGTGTGCCCTCTTGAACTGGAGGTGACGAGATACCACGCGTGTCCGAATGACTGCATCATATATCGGAAGCAGTACGCGGAGCTAACCAAGTGTCCCGAGTGCAAAGCATCCCGATTCAAGCGGGGAAAGAACTACCAACCAGATGGTGAGAACGGAGTGAAGAGCGGTGCTCCTGCAAAGGTTGTATGGTACCTCCCACTCATTCCCCGTTTGAAGCGTCTATTCGCAAACAAGAAGGAGGCGAAGCTCATGCGTTGGCATGACGAGAGGCCAAGGAAAGATGACGCCGTGCTGAGACACCCTGCGGACGGTTGCCAGTGGAAAGCAATCGACGACCAATACCCCGAATTCGGAGGAGAGCCGAGGAATATCAGAATTGGAATGAGTACGGACGGACTCAATCCTTTTGGAAAGATGAGCAGCAGGCACAGCACTTGGCCCGTGGTCGTATGGATGTACAACCTCCCTCCGTGGCTCTGCATGAAGCGGAAGTACCTGCACCTGTCTATGCTAATTCAAGGGCCACAGCAACCAGGGAACGATCTGAACGTGTATCACCAACTACTGAAGGAGGAGCTAGATACACTGTGGGCTGAACCAGGGGTCCGTGTCTGGGACGCTCACGAAGGAGACTACTTCAATATGAGAGCTATGATGATCACAACGGTGCAAGACTATCCCGCTTATGGATATCAATCCGGACAGGTTTGCCACGGATACCAAGGATGTGTTAAGTGCATGGAAGATACAACAAGTCGTCACCTACCGGGCTCTCACAAAATCGTGTACATGGGCCACCGAAGATGGCTTCAACAGGACGACCCGTGGAGACAAGAAAAAGAAAAGTTCGACAATACGATTGAGACCCGAGGACCACCACGTAAGAGGAGTGGGGAAGAAATATACGAGATGTTGAACTCTTGGGGTGAGTGCCCTAGGGCGGGAAAGAAGCAGAAGAAGGTAAAGCCGCTGGGAGGCATGTGGAAGACGAAATCTGTATTCTGGGACTTGCCTTACTGGCCTTTTCTCGAGACGCGCCACTGCATAGATATCATGCATATTGAGAAAAATGTCTGCGAGAGTGTGCTCGGTCTCTTGCTCCACATGGCAGACAAGACAAAGGATGGGCCGAAGGCACGAGCTGACTACGAGGAACTGGGGATAAGACGAGAGCTGTGGGCCACGGAGGAGAAGACCAAGTTGGGCAGGAATGTTACGAAAATCAAGACGGACTGTCCCGCCGCTTGCTACACTCTAAGTACAGACGAGCTGGATAAAATCTTCAAATGCCTCAAAGGTGTCAAAGTAACTTCCGGCTACTCGGCAAACATACAGAGATTTCTAGACATGCAGAACCACAAACTAGTCGGTATGAAGTCTCATGACTGTCACGTGATGATCACGCAGATACTTCCGGTTGCAATTAGAGGGCTAATGGAGCCATGGATCCGCCAGACACTGCTTGACCTCTGTAACTTCTTCGACATTATCTCTCAGAAGTCCATCACTAAGAAGCGTTGCCGGCTACTGCAGGCGGAGATCATCGTCATACTATGCGAGCTTGAGATGTACTTTCCGCCCGCATTCTTCGACGTCATGGTTCATCTCATGATCCATATCGTGCCGGAGATCATCGACCTAGGTCCCGTATTCCTACACAACATGTACCTGTTGGAAAGGTTCAATGGGGTGGTCAAGCGATATGTTCGTAACAGGTCTCATCCGGACGGGAGCATCGTCCAGGGCTTTCTCACGGAGGAGAGCGTCGAGTTCTGCACGGATTACATGAATGTCGACAAACCTATAGGCGTGCCTATTAATCGTCACATTGGCAGGCTCGATGGTGTAGGTCACCGACGCGGAAAGAAGGATTTACATGTGCACAGTGACGTACCGAACCGATCAGATGATTACGTCAGAGCGCACACGGTAGTGTTATAGCACCTGTCAGTGGTCCGGCCTTATGTTATTCAGCACATGGCAATGTTAAAAACAAAGCACGGCACAAGAAAGACCGAGGCGGCTCTCATGAAAGAGCACAACACTACGTTCGCCAGGTGGCTAAAAAACTACTTCGACGAACATACCTTCTCAAAAGATGATGACGTAGCACGGACGGTGTTCCACGTGGCACAGGGACCCCTGATGAATGTCGGGACATACCAAGCATACGATATCAACGGATACACATTCTATACAGAGGCACAAGACCAGAAGAGTGTGTACCAGAACTCTGGGGTGACGATGGAGGCCCTGACCGGTAAGAAAAAGGGCAGATACTACGGTAGGCTCGAAGAGATTTGGGAACTTGATTACACCATGACCAAGATCCCCATGTTCCGGGTCCGATGGGCGAAGAATGTCGAAATGGAAGACTATTTCACTACCATGGTCATACCGAAAGCAGTTCCTATTGAGACAGTAAATGTGAAAGCGATCAGTGCCAAAAATGAGCCGTGGGTACTAGCTAAACAAGTGGCCCAATGCTTCTACATAGCCGACCCGACGAGGCCAAGCCGTCATGTCATGAGGAGGGGCAAAAGGAGTATCGTTGGAATCGATGGTGTCGTTGACGAAGACGACTACGACCAATTTGACGACCCGGATACGGAGGAAGACAATCAGCCACGGCCCAGCAGAAGGAGAAATACTACATGTCCCGCCGTGCGTCCCTTCAAAAGACGAAGTCACTCCGAGGGGCTAACCTATACCAGGAAGAAGACCAAGACTACCGTTGAGAAGACTGTCGAAGAGTGAGAAGATTCTCAAAGAATATCGTAATTTAATGAAGTTAATTAATGATGTATAGCTCACTTTTGTGAAATTTATGTATATAACAATAATGGTATTTATGTTAATTCTATATATACGCATAAACTAATCATTGCCCGCCCAAATAATAAACAAACGCCCCTAACTAACAAACCCTAACTAACTACCTAACCCTAAGTAACTAACAAACCCTAAGTAACTAACTAACTAACTAACTAACCCTAACTAACTAACCCTAACTAGCTAACTAACCCCAACTAACTAACTAACTAACCCTAAGTAACTAACAAACCCTAAGTAACTAACTAACTAACTAACCGTAAGTAACTAACCCTAAGTAACTAACTAACTAACTAACTAACCCCAACTAACTAACTAACTAACCCTAAGTAACTAACAAACCCTAAGTAACTAACTAACTAACTAACCCTAACTAACTAACTAACTAACTAACTAACCCTAACTAACTAACCCCAACTAACTAACCCTAAGTACTAACTTATCAGTGACGAGCATTTATGTGTGAGCGTCACTGGTAAATAACTCATCAGTGACGAGCACTTCTCAACGCGCGTCACTGATAAATCACTTATCGGTGACGAGCTCTATTAGTCGCCCGTCGCTGGTAACATTTACCAGTGACGAGTACCTTATCCGCCCGTCACTGATAACGACGATATAAATTCGCGCGCCCGCGCGGGACTTGGGGAAAAAATCCCCAAATCCCGCCCGGCCGTGCCCTAACTCCCCAAAGCGATCCTCGCCGACTGACCACGCCCTCGCCGCCTCCCTCACCGGACGCCGCCTGCCTCACCGGACGCCACCTCCCTCCCTGACCGGACGCCACCTCCCTCCCTCACCGGACGCCGCCTCCCTCGCCGCCTCCCTCACCCGACGCCCCCCTTGCCGCCTCCCTCGCCGGACGCCGCCTCCCTCGCCGCCTCCCTCTCCCACCGACGCGCCACCGCGACTGAAGTAGGCCCGCGCCCCTCCAACCGAGGACCGAGGTTGGTAACCCACGGTGTTCTTCATTTTTGTTTGTATTAGAGGATTTTTGTTCGATCTGATTGCATGCGATGCTTCCAGTCCTAGGTTACTGGCTTAATGGTTTAGAATTTAGATATACCACATCAAGAACTGGTCACAGAGTTTGATACGTAGCAGTCACTACTTTTCCTTATGAAATGTGACATGTTATCTCATGGCATAAGGCTGTGATGTGATGCTGCCTATAGCATGTAGGAGCAATGAAAGGTATTGTTGATTTGATTCGAAGAACATTATACATTTGGGAGAGCAGGAGTGAAACCACAAGTTGAAGGGTTTGCTATTCCTAAGCAGCATAAGTTGAGGAACACAACCTAGAGTGTCGCCAGCTATTAGACTAGTCATCACATTATTTACACGTATATGCATTAAACCTAAACATTGCTTGAATAATATTGAGCATACCCTTTGTTTGTACTTCCTGTCTGATGATTTACTGTTAGCTCGCTGCTTCTGCTGTGCATGGTTAAGCTGGTCTTGCTCCCAGAAATCTTCAAGCAAGCCAAAAATCACATTTGAAGCAAAGCACTCAGGTTGTGAAGAAATCATCAGTTCCAGATCTTCGTGAAAAGTTATATGAAATGTATTTTATATATGATTGTGGTACCGGCCGTCGAGCCGAGGCAACATTCGTTGCTTTGTTTATTTTTCAGGAAAACTGAGTTCAACGTTTAGACGAAATGTTGCTTCGTCAACATTTTGTCAACGTTCGATACTCAAATATGCATAATTTTAGCAAAGGTCATGCCGAAATTTTCAATTTTCATTGTATGTACGGTATATTTGTGTCATTGTTGTTCATTGTCATGATCAGTTATATGCATTTGTTTAACAAGATTTCATAATCTCAATTGCAAAGAAAATTTTAATTCGCACCCTTTTTTGAATGTATATTAGAAATACATAAGCAAACCTTTTCATATTGTTGTTACTATCATGAAAGCTTTCGTAAGTCTGGTTTTATTTTTTGTGTTCAATAAGTTTCCAGTACGTTCGAAAATGGCTGGAAGTACCCCCTCTTCATCGCGGACACCAACGGATGTCCCGGCATCGTCCCGAGATATCGAGGGGCGTGCGGAAGCTCCCAAGGACCTGGCCCTCGAACAAACATCTCAGGGGGCCGCCATCGTCGACAACCCTGCTGCCGGGGATAACAACGAGTACGAGTCGTCGCACGAAGAGTCCGGCGGTGCTGAAGACGCGACCGATCGTGACGAAGGGACCGGCCGTGAATACGAGACCGGTATGGAAGAAGAACAGGCGGACGGGGCTCCACCAGCCAAGCGGAAAAGGTGACTCGCGCCTTGGAGACCTAACAAGTTGAGTACCGAGACGTTCGTAATCACTCGAGTGGACGATCTGGGTAAACCTGCCAGTCCTGTAAGAGCCACACAGGGGTACTCAAACGCCGTAGGCTGCATCCTGCGTGAAACGGTGAAGATCACAACCCCCGACATAAGGACGAGAGAAACCGAGCATCTTCGAACTCTCCTCCTGGACAGGCTATTCAGCAGGTATTCCGTCCCGGAGGCCGACAGAAACAGAGTCGCGACGAAAGCCCTGAGCATGATGACCAAATCCTTGAATACCTGGCGATACCATGCCAATAAAATGAAGGATTAGGATTTTGAGACCGTGATAAAGAAGAAATGGCCTACGATAGATGAGGCGGACTGGACCGAGTTCATTCAAACTCGCTCCGGCGATGAATTCAGGAGGAAGAGTGATTGGGGGAAGGACATGCGGGGCAAGATCGTGGGTGACCACAGACTCGGCAGCCGTGGTTACCAAGGGAAGAGGCCTAAATGGGACAAGGAGGACGCAAGGTTGATTGCGGCCGGGAAAGAACCCCCTTTCTCGGACATCCAGGAAGGGCGCGGAAAGGATTTTGTGAGGGCCCGGGCAAAATTTGACGCGGCGACGGGGGAACCGATCTTCACGCACGAGAAAATGAAGGACGTGCACGAAGAACTGGTAACCTCTGAACCCATTTTACTTTATTTGTCCTACGTAGATTAATTCCTAAAGATTACGTTTCTGAGCCGTTCATGTTGCTTGCAGAGAAAGCTGAGCCAGCAACCTGAGAGTTCCCAGGACTCTGTCAGTACCGAGAGGTGGCAAGACCCTGTCAACAAGGCTCTCGGGAAGCCGGAGACTCGTGGCCGCGTCATGGGCGTCGGGTATGGGGCTCGATGGGCTGATTACGGTCCCCAAACCCGCGAGGCTGCCCGCGAGAGGAGGAAAGCCAAGCAAGATGAAGAATTCGATGCGCGAGTGGAGGCGGCGGTGAAACGTCTGTTAGGGCCTCTATACGATCAACTACGACGCCCACCCATGCATCCTGATACGCAGCCGCCGCCCTATAATCTGGATACGCAGCTGCCACCCTTCACTGCTGCAAGGAGTAGTAGCCCCTCTGTCTCGAGCGTTGGCCCCGGGTCGCCAAATACAATCGACGGCCTAACGGTAAGCTTCGTCGGCTCAACAAATCGTAAGGGTGTCGTAACTTTTTCGTTGTTTCGACTCTAACATCGATGACCCGTACGTATGTTCCGCAGGTGATAACTCCGTGCCATCTGCAGACCCAAGTCCTCGGCTCGATGGTGACGGTCGCGTACGGTCGAGTCCACCCAATAACGCCGGAGAACATGATGCACTGTGTGGATTTACCACCAAACATGGCGAGGGTGGAGTTGACTAAGGTGGTTGGCACCTTCGAGGACTTGGTTCTGAATGACCCCCCTGAAGAGGGATACGAGAAGCTAGGAGCCTGCAAGGGGTTTTTCCTTAGGTGGCCAAAGGACGCGATTAAGTTGATTGAGACCTCTAATCGTTCAGCACCTTCGCCGAGCCACACCCACAGCCCATCAGCAAGACCATCTCCTTTGGGTATTTCCGCACCTCTATCCTACAGGGATTTTGAGATGGAGGATGCCGAGGAGGCCGCGGAGCATGGCGGGGAGCATGGCATGCCTCGTGACGAAGAGGCACGAGCATTTGTAGATACGCCGCCACCCAAGCATGACGAGCAAGCCCACACGAAGTTGACTCCTAAAACACTCGTGGGCGTAGCCAAAGAAGCGATGGCCGGTCAGAGGGCTGTATCTCTCGATACGGAGCGTACGACCAAAAAAGGGGCGAAGAAGACACATGCTAGCACTGGAACTTACGATAGACAGGGCGACGCGAGGTTGAAGAAATCCTTAACGTACGCAGCATCTTCCCAATCAGGACAGCGAGCAACGGGTCGTCAATGGCGGCCCAATCACATCCCGGGTCACCCGATGGTACCAAAGGATGAGTTCGACGTCCTCCCGAACGAAATGAAGATTCTGCGTCAGAACATTCGAGAGATTGAATTAGGACCCGATGAAACGAATGTCTCGTATTACACGGCGAAGGTGCCAGAGGGTTTCCATTTCGTCGAGCAGTATCCCGCGGACAAGTTCTATCTGGACTTTGCAGAGATCTTCGGCATGTTCAACCTTTATCGCCTCGAAGTATCCTTCGTCAGGCTATGGGCGCTTCACCTAACCAGAGAGATCAGACGCCTGAAGATTCTCGACGTTGCAATAGCAGATCCGTTTCACATGCACGAGAACAACGTTCGCTCACAAGAAGGTAGAGAGATTATGAAAGAATACCTCGTGAGTGCGATGATAGCGCATAAGGGCAAGGACTACCTACTCGTGCCCTACAATCCCTTGTAAGTCATTCTCTACTTTGTGCTTTCGTAAATTTCTCTTTTGCTTGTGCACCTAGCCAACTTCGTGGGTTAATATTGGTTTGTTCACATGTCTGCGCAGCGACCACTGGATCCTCTTAGTGCTACTGCCGAAGGAAAGCAAGGTTGTTTACTTTGATTCCATGAAGAGGGTGAAGAAAGACTACACCCTGCTCAAGAAAGTTCTGGATGATGCTCTCTTCGACTATGCACAGAAGGGAGGACGAGCAACTATGGTAAAAAGAAATGGCGCTCCACGCTTTAAACACGTGACCGATTGGTGTTGCAGACAGCAGCCGGAGGGTAGTGTGACGTGTGGCTACTACGTCTGCTGCCACATGGACGACTTTGTACGGGCGCGGAACACGTTTCGCAAGCATGACGACTTACGCAAGTGGAGTAATAACCTCGAGCACAAGCCATATGACTGGAGGCAAGAGTTTGCACGCCTCCAGAATGCGTTTGCGAACATCATCAACAAGGACGTCGTCTCGGATACGGGGCTTTTCTACGCCGGCACTGACCCAAGGGAGGAACACGCCGCTCGCACAGAGCAGCGAGTTCGCCAAATCCCGACCGAAGACCCATTCGCGCGCCCACATGCAGCTACCTAGAGGACGGAAAAACATTGCATATGTATTGTGTTTGTGGTCGTGTATTCCCGAACTGGTCTACTTTGTACGTTTCTGGACATATTTACGTATTGGCACTTGTTACTTTCGTAGTCGGTTTGACATATGTACTTATCGTGTGCGACATCCGAGAGCGCGAGCGAGGTGGCCTTCGAAGCATACCGGGCACGTAGGATGCCGACGCAACGAGGCATCGCCGCAAGCGCTATTAGGCCACAGCGGCACGCCCTAGGAGAACGGCGACCGAAGGGGTACACCCCCCTCCAGGACCCCTGCAGTACACAGGGGCTGGAGAGCGCCCTAGGAGAACGGCGATCGACGCCCTAGGGGCGGCAGCGAAAATGGCTGCCGCGGCAGCAAAAACAGCCCTTTGGCTGCCGCGGCAGCCAAAACGGCTGTTTCTGCTGCCGCGGCAGCCAAAATGGCTGCTGCGGCACCCAACCACGTTGCTGCCGCGGCAGCAAAAACAGCCCTTTTGGCTGCCGCGGCAGACAAATTGGCTGCCGCGACAGCCAAAACGGCTGTTTTTGCTGCCGCGGCAGCAACGTGCTTGGGCCTCTCATAACAGCAGTGACGAGCGGACTGGAGAGCTCGTCACTGCTGTATATCTTACCAGTGACGGGCATAAAATAGAGATCGTCACTGCTAATTATATTACCGGTGACGGGCTCTCATGTGTGCCCGTCACTGGTAACTAAATTACCAGTGACGAGCGTATAGCCCGCCACTGATAACCTGTTACCAGTGGCGGGTCACCAGTGACGGGCCGGCCCGCTCATCACTACTGGGCTTTTTAGGCCCGTCACTGGTGTCCCTTTCTGCAGTAGTGCCTCTCCCTGCTCCTTCCTGGCCGATGCTCCTCTTCGCCTGCTATTGCCTATGGCTTTGCTCCTCCTCAGTGTGCCCTTGGTGTTCTTGAGATTTTGCCTCCCTGAGGTTTCTATGGGATGGCTGCTGTTATGGCTCTCGGTTAGCTTCAGTTGCCGAGCTATGGTTTATGATTTGGTGGCAAAGCCAATGCTACAATTGTGGTATAACTTTGCTTGGTTACTCTAGTACTGCTTCTACCGAGTTCCTATGAAGCCTTTTGTTGATATTTCACTGCCACCTCCTACTTGCTCTAGTTGGTTACGTGGCTGCCTTGCTTGCTAAGCTATTCACTTGGGATAAACTTTGTTGGCTGCTGAACCCCTTACTCGATGGCTCGGTTGGGAAAATTAAAAATGTGGGCTGCTTGGAATACCTTGCATGGATGATTGACTTATCCCCACTGTTGCCTTATCTCCCTTTTTGTTTTGTAAAAATAATTTCTTTTCAAACTAAAATCAAGGAGGCAATTTAGTTTTAAGACAAATAAAATTATTTTACTATTCTTCTCACCTCCTTTACCTCTAATATAAAATACTAGATTCGTCCGATGAGGGTGTTAGCCACGTGGCCCTCGGACATTTTCGAAAACGTTTTTGTTGGAGGGGGGGTTTCCGCGCTTCCCCGGATCGACACTGTTCAGGATCACTGCAACACTATTAGGGTTCTCATCCGCGCTCTCCGCGACAAAGCTGTCTCCGACGCGTCCACGCGC
This sequence comes from Stipa capillata, assembly GCA_019208055.1. Taxonomy (NCBI): domain Eukaryota; kingdom Viridiplantae; phylum Streptophyta; class Magnoliopsida; order Poales; family Poaceae; genus Stipa; species Stipa capillata. The sequence continues at coordinate 24,771 of JAGXJF010004321.1, forward strand.
TCTACGTCGTCAGGGCTGTCTCCGACGAGCCCGCCCTTCGTCGTCAGGGCTGTCTCCGACGAGCCCGCCCTCCGTCGTCGGCGCTGTCTCCAACGAGCCCGGTCGCCGCGTCAGGGCTATCTCCGACGAGCCCATACGCGAGGCCATCACGTTCTCCAAGAAGATTCTCCCGAAGATGCTCGGGAATATTCTCCTAGGATTCCTTAGGAGTGGGCAAATGACCATAATACCCTTGTAAATTCCCTCTCATGTGAGGGCAAAATTGTAATCTTCCATTTTTCATTCTCAAACCCTATAAATACCCCCCGGGGGGTGGAGAAAGGGGCATCCCTTTTTCATTTCCCCCATTTGTAAGCTCTCTTTTCTTGCCCTAATACAAACACCGAATTACTTCGTCGACCGTCTCGTGCGTTCGCGCTCTCGCTCGTTTGCCCCTCGCACGCCCGGAGGTCGCTGTAGCCGACCGGGGGTGCCACAAATTCACTGTCTAGACTTGTATCTACGACAGTTGGCGCCGACCGTGGGGACTCGAGCGAAAAGCCATGGCGCCGAAGAGAAAGAGCGCGGCCGGGACGATCGTCCCCCGCACACCAAACCCGACGTGTCGGGCGAGGACGAACAACACGGCCGTCGCCGCGGAGCTTGGCGACGCCCGCGTCAGCGACCCGTCGGCTGCTAACCTTCGAGCTGACGACTCGTCAATCGACGTCCGCATTGCTGGACTCCCCGCAGCCACAATCGACGCGGCGAACTCAGAAGCACGCGTCGAGACGGAGGCCGAAGCCATGAGGCGCGAGGGCTCGTCAGGGCAAGGATCGAGGCCCTCCAGGCCCTCCAAACTTCAAAATCAATGGCTCGTCCGCCGCACGCGTCCGCCGCGCCGCACTCGTCATCAACGTCGCCCTCGCGCCGCGCTCTCGGGCTTGGCATCCGCGGCGCCCGCCCTCGGCGGCAGCAGGGGCTCGTCGTTGACGTCGCCATCACGTGCGCTCTTGGACTTGGCGGCTTCCGTGCCCGTCCTCGACGGCATCAGGGGCTCGTCAACATGGCATCAAGCCCCCCGTAACAGGGTCCGAGCCATCTCCGTCCGGGATAGAGTGTCCCTTCCCTCCGGGGTCGTGCGACGATAAGCTCCCCGCCACGTCCGAGCCATCTCCGTCCGGGATAGAGCGTCCCTTCCCTCCGGGGTCGTGCGACGGTAAGCTCCCCGCGATGTCGAGCCATCTCCGTCCGGGATAGAGTGTCCCTTCCCTCCGGGGTCGTGCGACGATAAGCTCCCCGCGACGTCCGAGCCATCTCCGTCCGGGATAAAGCGTCCCTTCCCTCCGGGGTCGTGCGACGGTAAGCTCCCCGCGATGTCGAGCCATCTCCGTCCGGGATAGTGTCCCTTCCCTCCGGGGTCGTGCGACGGTAAGCTCCCCGCGATGTCGAGCCATCTCCGTCTGGGATAGAGTGTCCCTTCCCTCCGGGGTCGTGCGACGGTAAGCTCCCCGCGAGGTCGAGCCATCTCCGTCTGGGATAGAGTGTCCCTTCCCTCCGGGGTCGTGCGACAGTAAGCTCCCCATGACGTCGAGCCACCTCCTTCCGGGATAGAGCGTCCCTTCCCTCCGGGGTCGTGCGACGGTAAGCTCCCCGCGATGTCGAGCCATCTCCGTCCGGGATAGAGTGTCCCTTCCCTCCGGGGTCGTGCGACGGTAAGCTCCCCGTGACGTCGAGCCACCTCCATCCGGGATAGAGCGTCCCTTCCCTCCGGGGTCGTGCGACGGTAAGCTCCCCGCGATGTCGAGCCATCTCCGGCCGGGATAGAGCATCCCTTTCCTCCGGGGTCGTGCGACGGCAAAGTGCCCATGCCAGGCGAAGCATCAATGTACTCCTTGCTACGCCGGTGGGCATCAAAGATTGTGGTTAGGGAAGGCCACAAGCGCTCTCAGACATGTCCTCGAGCGCTAGGTTTTTTCATCGGGAGATACCGGACTTCGCGCTCTGCGCCAGCCATATGCGCGCACCAATATCGTCCCGCGATGTGTTCGCATCGACGCAGGTGACACCACAGACGTCTCGGCAAGCTACCGCAGCACGCTCCAACACCATCCGTGGGCAAAGTACCACATGCGCCTCAACGCCCTCCCCGGGCACGATCCGTGTGTGCCTCGACACCTTCCGCGCTCGGCACCATCTGGACAAGGGGCTCCCCCAGAAACAAAACCAAGCTGCTAGGCGTCATCACTCCGCTCAACATCGACATGCCTTGCACGGCGTCGACACGCCGCGCGCGGCATCGACACTCTGCCCAGCATCGACGTCTTCCGTCCAGCATGGACGTGCTCCTCGGCGCCGACGCACTCCGCCGTCACGAACATGCTCCGCCGAAGTCAACATGTTTCTCAGCGTCGACACGCTCCTCGGCATCAGCATACCCCGCCGACGCGGACATGCCTCACCCGGCGTCGACATGCTCCTCGGCACCGACATGCTCCGCCAACGCGGACATATCTCATCGGCACCAACACTCTCCCAATGTCAGCATGATGATGTCGCCACGCTTCACAAGCATCGCTGTCGACGTCATAAAGGACCACCTCGATGCCCGTTCCCTGGCTCTGCTCTTACCGTTGAGGGTTTGGGGAGCTCGTGTCGACGCGGTTGTGGGAGCCCGAGGAGAAGAAGACCGAGCGCCCAACGGAGCGCCGCCCGCGCGTCGCCCGTGTCGGCGCACGCCGGTCTGTCCCATAACTGAAAAGCACGGACTCAACATTCGCATCAACACAATGTTGCCATCAAGGTCTACATCGACGTCATCAAGGACTACGCCGACGTCGTCAAGGGCAATCTCAGCGCCCGTCTACGTCGACATCGTCAAGGACAAACACGTCGCCCGCACGTCGTCCGCACGTCATTCGCGTTCGTCCGTGCATCGCCTGCACGTTGCTCGCGTTCGCCAGTGCGTCGTCAGCACGTCGCTTGCACGTGGCTAGCATTCACCAGCGCGTCGTCAGCACGTCGCTGGCGTGTCGCCAACACGAGTGCCAGCGCGTCGTCGGCACGCGCACCGGCGCATCATCCACGTCGCCAGCGCATCGTCGGCACGCGCGCCAACGCGTCGTCCACATCGCCAGCGCGTCATCGGCACGTTGCCCGCATTCGTACACGCCTGTGTTCGTTGGCTTCGACGCTTCCACGTCAAGTTCCCGATCGACGTTCCCTGCGTCCACGTCAGGGTTCACCTCGACTGAATCTCAATGTTGTCGAAAGGAGCCCGAGGAAAAGGGCCATGTCTGCACGTCATTCACGTTCATCCATACGTCGTCGACACGCGTGCCAGCGCGTCGTCAGCACGCGCGTCAGCTCCTCGTCGGCACGCGCGCCAGCGCTTCGTTGGCACGTCGCCCGCGCGTCGTCGCGCTTGTCAGCACGTCGTCCGCGCGTCGCCGCGCTCGTCCGCTCGTCGTCCACGCGTCGTTCGTTCGCCTGTCGCCGCGCTCGTGAGCACGTCGTTCGTGCATCATCAGCACGTCGTCGACACATCGTCCGCATGTCGTCAGTACGTCGCCTGCACATCGCCCGCGCGTCGCCTTGTTCGTCCGCTCGTCGCCCGCGCGCGCGTTCGCTCGCACGCGTGTCAGTCTGCTCGTCGCGTTCGTCCGCTCGTCGCCGCGCGCGCGTTCGCTGGCACGCGCGTCAGTCTGCTAGTCGCCGCATTCGTCCGCTCGTCGCCACGCGCGCGTTCGCTCGCACGCGCGTCGGTTCGCTCGTCGCCACGTGCGCGTTCGCTCGCACGCGCGCGTTCGCTCTCACGTGCGTCAGTCCGCTCGTCGTCGCGTCGCGTTCGTTCGCGTCCGCTCGCGTTCGTCCGCTCATCGTCGCGTCGCGTTCGTTCACGTCCGTCGCCGCGCTCGCGTCCGCTCGCGCTCGTCGCCGCTTCCACGTTCGTTCGTGCGCGCGTTCGCCTGCCCGTTCTCGCGTCCGTCGGCTCGTTGTCCGTCGTCGGCCGCTGCGCTCACGTAGCCTGCAGCCTCTGAGCCTGCAGCGCCCGCTTCCACGCTCGCGTAGCCCGCGGCAGTCCGGCCATGCCCGTGGCGTCTGCTCCCGTAGTGCCCGAGCCCACGGTGCCCGCGCCCGCGTGTCCCGCTCCGGCGCTTGCGTAGCCCGCCGACGCCCGCGGTGCCGCCACTTCACCCGCTGGCCGGGCCAGCGTGCAGTGTCCCCGGCGAGGAGGCCTGGGTCCCCCCGAGCCCGCGTAGCTCGCTCCGGCGCCTGCGTGGCCCGCCGACGCCCGCTGGACCGCCGCGTCGCCCGCTCGCCGGCTCGTGGCGTCGCCGGTGAGGAGGGCCCCGCTCCCAGAGGCCGAGAAGGCGGCGTGAGGGGGAGGCCGCCGGCGTCCGGGGCGCCCGCTCCCGTGCTGGCGTGGCCCGCCGACGCCCGTTGGGCCACCGCGTTGCCCGCTGGCCGGCTCGTGGCGTCGCCGGGGGGGAGGCCCCGCTCCCAGAGGCCGAGAAGGCGGCGTGCGGGGGAGGCCGCCGGCGCCCGGGCCGGCCGCTCCCGTGCTGGCGTGGCCCGCCGGTGCTCGCGGGACCGCCGCGTCGCTCGCGGGCCGGTGCGTGGCGTCGGCCGGCGGGGAGAGGTGGCTCCCGGAGCTAAGGCGGCGGGGGGAGGCCCTAGGCGGACCCGAGCAGGCATCGGCGGAGCGTGGCGGGCTCCGGCGACCCCAGGCGCCCTCGCCTGCCCCCGGCGCACCACCGGCTCCCGGCCCCCTCCTGCGCGGCGGAGCTCCCGCAGCCCCGGGCGGGCGCGAGCGGGCCCCGGCCAGGCGCGACGGAGCTCCCGCAGCCCCGGGCGGGCGCGAGCGGGCCTCGGCCAGGCGCGGCGGAGCTCGGCCACCCGCGAGGACGCCAGAGGGCGGCGCCGCACGGGGAGCAAGGCGGCGGTGCACGGGGAGAAAGGCAGCAGGGCGGCGGCGCACGGGGAGAGAGGCAGCAGGGCGGCGGCGGTGTGAGAAAGAAAAGAGAGAGAGAGAGAGCCTGGGGGCTAATGCGTGCACCCTAGGTGTTTTTTTTTATTATTCTTATACCCAGGGGGGTTGCCCTAATCCGGTTGGGCCATGGCCCATTAAGCGGAGACAGGGGAAATAGCCGACCGGCAAGAAAATAAGAGAAGGAAAAGAGAAAAGAAGAAAGGGAGAAGAGAAAAGAAAAGAAAAGAGGAGAGAGGAAAAAGAAAGAGAGAAGAAAAAGAAAAAAAAGAAAAGAAGGAAAAAAGAAAAAAAAGAAAAAAAAGAAAAGAAAATCTGGGCACCGTCCCAACCGGCAAGGGGCTACTGTTGGAGGGGGGTTTCCGCGCTTCCCCGGATCGACACTGTTCAGGATCACTGCAACACTATTAGGGTTCTCATCCGCGCTCTCCGCGACAAAGCTGTCTCCGACGCGTCCACGCGCTCTACGTCGTCAGGGCTGTCTCCGACGAGCCCGCCCTTCGTCGTCAGGGCTGTCTCCGACGAGCCCGCCCTCCGTCGTCGGCGCTGTCTCCAACGAGCCCGGTCGCCGCGTCAGGGCTGTCTCCGACGAGCCCATACGCGAGGCCATCACGTTCTCCAAGAAGATTCTCCCGAAGATGCTCGGGAATATTCTCCTAGGATTCCTTAGGAGTGGGCAAATGACCATAATACCCTTGTAAATTCCCTCTCATGTGAGGGCAAAATTGTAATCTTCCATTTTTCATTCTCAAACCCTATAAATACCCCCCAGGGGGTGGAGAAAGGGGCATCCCTTTTCATTTCCCCCATTTGTAAGCTCTCTTTTCTTGCCCTAATACAAACACCGAATTACTTCGTCGACCGTCTCGTGCGTTCGCGCTCTCGCTCGTTTGCCCCTCGCACGCCCGGAGGTCGCTGTAGCCGACCGGGGGTGCCACAAATTCACTGTCTAGACTTGTATCTACGACAGTTTTATAAAACTATTTTTGAAAACTAGAATCTACTCTAGGTCATCGGCACTATTTTGCCCCCGCAGCTAACCCTGCGGACGTCGGCGGAACTGTGCCGATAAGACCACATGTATTTAAAAATATAGGTTTAGAAACTTTTTGCCTCCTACAGCAACGGCACGATTCCCAACGGTCTCGAGTGCCCATACTCGATGACCTCGGATGACCGCCTATATTCCCGAAGGACTTCCCCCTTCGGCTCTCGGTGCTCCTCGACAACTCCGACTTGAAGACTTTGAAGATCCGAAGATCTACGAGTTTAGGGTAGACTTGTATAGGTAGAAACATTGCAATGTAATTTTCTTTTCTTCTTCATTCATTCCTTTGTACTCATATTATTGTATTATGGCATTGTAATACTCATCATTCAATAAAGTTTTATTATTTATTATATTCAATGTGTATGAATGACGAATGTAATAATTCACGAGTATGCCATGAATGCATGTATGCCATGAATGCACAACCAAATACTTTCCCTCTCTCTCTAACTCTCGACGTAACTCTCGCCGTTCCTCGGTAGATTCGGGTCAACTCAGCAACGCGAGTCGACCTAGCTTCCTTCTCATGACGCTTACTCTAACCTAGAAACTAGAGTTCTCACAGTAATGAGGTTTCACAGAGAAAAATATATTCCTTATTATTTATTAGCATCAGGAAACAAAACTGCAACAAAGAATATACATATGGATTTAGAAATATACAATGGATTAATTCACAAAATATCAAACAACACCTTTGCAAACCATCCTGCAAAATTCATTCACATTTTCAAATACAGTACTTCTGATTGCGTTGTCATCATAAACTTATAATATATCATGTCATTCAATTCACTCTTGTGTGCTCCTTTCATGAGAAATTTTGACGGTGCAACTGAATATCAAGGTTTCACATGAAAAAGCACAACATAGCGACTGAATGAGACATTAGATTATAAATTTTGCGGGCAACGTAAATAGAAAGTATTGTAATAAAATTAAGCATTCAAATATATTAAAATAGATGAATCCGTACATATCTAGGTCTCAAATTCTAACTTGCTCTTAATATATAGAATATGTGCCTGATTTTTCAGGATGATGTAAGAATTTTTAGTCGTTTCTTACCTCATACTGAAAAAATAAAGCATGTACTCATTATGTAGCAAAGTCTTATCATCATGGACCTAATCATCTAAAGTAACGTAACACAATTTTGAAAAGATGCCTCAGAGTATTGCCCGTTTCAAATAATCATACATCCGTCAACAAAGGTTCAGTAGTGCAGGGTTTAGGGTTAGGATTAATGTAATTTTAACCTTATCTAAAACCATAAACCCTTGTAAGTCATCATGCATGGTTTACTAGTTGGTCTTATTCATCATTAGCATAATCAAAATACAGCAAGCTACTATCGTGTAAAAAACTTGTATTACATCAGTCGGTTGTGTCAAATCAAAATCCGTAAGCTCCAACAAGCATCTAAATCGCATGAGAGGTGGGGATAATCTGATGAGTTACCACCATCCTTCCTGTAAAGGAGAACAAACTTCTCCATTAGAATATGTTTCCTCTCCTACGCGGATGGGGGAGATAACCCGTTGATTTACCACCATCTCTCTCACGATTCCGATACTTGCCGAAGCATCTAATATTTCATTAACAGAACCATATAAATGGTGTAAATTTTAGGTGCAGGTACAGACACATTTTACAAGGGCTCAAGTGGTTTCGGTCTATTTCAGGGTATTGAGTTTAATGAATTTAACCAAGTCTAGAACCCTATACCAGTTATCCCTTGTAAAATATTAATTATACGGTATTAAAGTTATTACTAAAGACATGACATAGCTAAACTAAAATAGCTAAGCATAGCTCAACTAGCTACATAAGATAGCTAATCATAGCTCAACTAGCTAACTAAAATTTATAAACCTATGTAAACATATGGCATATTAATGCATTCTATATTGTTTCTAAAGTTTAGTTCAGATAATATCACAGATTCAATTTGAACATAACTAATACATCCTAATATATTAATACATGTCTACATGGCATATTAATACATCCTATATAGTTTCTAATGTTCAGTTCAGATCATATTAGACACTCAATTTGAACATAAATAATACCTAATATATTAATACATCCTAATTAAACATGTCTACATCAAATATTCAATTCAGATCAGATTGAAACCCAATTTGAACATAACTAATTGTGTGTTGATATATGTGGTGATGAGGTGCTCACCTGAAGGAGAAGAGGTTGTAGCGCAAGGAGATCCGTGTGATCCCCATGAGCCAACGCCGCCACACAGGCATGGGGTCTACCCACGCCGCCGCAACCACCGGAGGGATGGCTAGGCCGAACAACACTAGCGAAGCCACCATGACAGTAGCGAGCAGCACCCTTTGCCTCACCCATATGCATTGCCCTACGATGGCGCCCTGTTCTGAAACAGATATGCTAGGGATACCCTTGCAATTGTGACAGCCGATCCTCCGATAGGAACAAGGAAGGGCATCCAACAACCTCTCCACACATTGACGCTACGGCGGTGGAGGCGGGGAGGAAGCCGTGGTGCACTACAACAGGAACCCCCCTACAGCGACACATCCATGCGACGTTGAATGTCCATATAAGCGTTGTTAGTGTCTATACAACAGATTTAGTATGCGTTGCATTTTTGGCCATTGCAAGGGTATACAACACATATAAATCTGTTGGTAACAGGATGGTTAAAGCGTTACAAGATAGCAATAGATACGGTTAGAGTCTAACAACATTTGTATGCGTTGGTGCTTACTTTGCACAAATATATTTTACAATGACGCGCAATGGATAAATTATATTGCTACAACACTTCCAAGCGTTGTTACATAGCATGCATAATATTATTTTGTATACTGCAATGATTATAGTTAGGTCCACACAATGCTTATGACACAAGGAGTAAAGTGAAAAAAATTCAATATTCATAATATACTCAAAAGAAACATCTCGCACATTAATAGAACTTGTTCCATTACAGAGAACACCATCCACATAATACATGATTTAATTTTTTTTAAACATCAGTGCCTAAAACGTAACTAAAATTCAAATAAATATTGAAAGATCATCCAACAACGACACCATTCTCCATCTTGCAATCAACATGCCATCTATATCATCATCCAATTATCTTCTCAATCGATAACAAAAAGTTGGAATCCATTAACAAATTGTGAAGAAGAAAGAAAATCACATCATTAAAGTAAAAAAAAGTTCAAAAGAGTAGTGACATACAAAAGTTAAAGGCCATGCAATTTTTGTTCCTGCTGCATTACCAAGGATAATGCAGTTCTTACATTTTCATATCAACTCTTCTGTTTTCACGAATGCAGCATCAACATGCACTGCTCAGAACTCATTTGTTATTTTAGCACCATCAATTTTATATTTTGGATCGCTGTTTACAAATGTAGCAAGAGCAAAAATACTTTAGTGCCAACCTATTAGATAAATAAAACAACATGAACAAATAATTTATAGAGAAATAAATTTTTCTAAAAAATCATGTATCAAATAAACTTAAGCACTCATACCGCTATTGAATTGGCACCCAACCAATTTGCGGAACCACATTGTTGTTAATTTCTACAAAACATATTATGTGGAACATTAATATCCAATGTGTCGGTGTTCTAATCCGGCAATAACAAATGCAGGGCGGCGTACGCACAGGAGATCTAGATGGGTGCACACGGGACACAAAGTTTAGACAGGTTCAGGCCCTCGGAGAGAGGTAATACCCTACGTCCTATGTTTGGTGGATGATATTGATCGGATCCCGTATGAAGTATGTGTCTATGCCTATGAAAGCCTTAGTTATGAGAGCACACCGATCCTGGGGTCCCTACCCGGCCTTATATAGGCAGCAAGGTTAGGGTTACAAGAGTCCAAATCGGCTTACAGATATGTTTCCTAATCGGTTACAACTGATACCCGGGTATGCCGGGCAGGTATTAGTCCATGTCTTGTACTCCAAGTTGGTGAGGCGCCCCCGTTAAAAGATTATCTAGGCCCCTAATTGGTTTAGATAGTTAATGGCAACTCAAACTGGAATCTAATGTTTACAGTGAGTGTAAGCAGGTTAAGTAGGTTCCAGGAAGAAGGGTTATCTAGGAAAGGATGACCACCCAAAATGTACAAAGGTGTTTTCCAGGACAAGGAGATGGTTGTGCAGGCAGCTGTGCCATAGCTGTGAAGTGCTGTGCAAGGAGTTGCAAGCAAGGTGATGGTAGCTTGATGCGTCAAGGGCCATGACTATAGTTGGTGTTAGGTAAAGCCTACATTTGCTAGTTTCTTTGTGTCCATACACTACTGCAGAATGGGCTACCAGTGACGGGCCTACAAAGACCATTAGTGATGAGCGGGCCCGCCTGTCATTGGTATTTTACATACCAGTGACGGGCTCTAAAATCCGCTCGTCACTAGTCTATTCACACCAGTGACGTGCACATCATTTCCGCCCGCCACTAATATTTATATACTAGTGACGAGCTCTCTCGTTCTACCCGTCACTAGTAACGTTTTCAGGATTTAAAAAAATACACGGTATTTCAGCACATTTACATAATTACAAATACACATACATACAGTAATATACATCCCATATGCACATTGCTCAGGGTCGTCAGAGCAGAGCGGAGCTTGGCCAAGGATGGCGGTAGACGCAAGCTCTTCTTTCCAGCGGTGGGGACGGCGGACAGGGTCGGGGACGAAGGGAGGAGCTCGGGGAAGGAGGGAGGAAGATGGAAGCCTGGTGCCGCCGCCTGTAGCCACCGCCACTCGGAAGGCCGGTGCCACCGCTGCTCGGAGAAGACCAGTGCTGCACGTGGAGGAGCTCGCCGTCGTCGTGCTCGTTGGAGACCGCCAGAGAAGGAGCACGGGAACGGCTGGGGTGGGTGGCGTGAGCACGGGGACGGTGCTCTCGTCCCGGGAGTGGAGGGAGGGGAGAAGGAGTCGACGGTGCTCTCACCTTGGCCGCAGGTGGTGGTGGTGGCCGTGGTCGCGCGCCACCGCACGCACCGGATCTTGGCGGGATCCAGCAGCACCGACCCTTCCCGTGGCCGGATCTAGTGCCGACGGCGACGGGGGAGGACGAGCACGAGCGTGACGGCCTTGGATCCTTGTGCCCTCGGTCACGAGCGTGCGGGAGGAGCACGTCAACCGACGCGCGGATCCGGTGCTCGTGGGAGGCGATGCACGCGGAGATTGACAGAGACGCGTGAGCACCGCACCAGAGCAGCCGGAGGCGAGGTTGGGGAGGGGGTGGTAGTGGAGTTCCTCTGCCGGTGGAGGGGACGTCAAGTGCGATGGGCACATCGCTCTGCTCGGTGTGGTCGGTTGGAAGGGAGGATAGGGGTGGCCGGCTGGCGAAGGGGAGGGGAGGGAAGGTGGAGGCGGGCGACGGCGAGCTCTGATCTGGATCTGGATCCAGATCGGGTGGGGGGAGAGAGAGAGAACGAGAGAGAGGGGGGAATTTCCCAAGTCCCGTGCGGGCTGTATATATGCATACATTACCGATGACGAGCGGTTTGGGGCGCTCGTCACTGGTTAGGGTTAGGGCTAGGATTAGTTAGGTTTAGGGTCCAATCTTTTTCTACATTGCATGATCCAGAAGGTTCCAAACTTTTTCTACATTGAACATACTACATTACATTGTTAATGTCAAAATTAGGCAATTTTCTGGATTCATTTGCTATTTTAAGGCATTAATGAATTTCTAGGTATTTACTGGATATAATTCAAATTTGAACTACAAGTATATTAAAAACATGCTTAAAAATTGAAAGAGAAATCATATTCAGAACTTAGGTAGCTTTGTAGCTCTTATCCAAGAAATGTATGAAAAATTCAAACATTTAGTTGGGAAATTCAAACCCTTACTTGCATGTTATTTGTTTTTCATTTTTAAAAAAATGTAAATGTAGTCAAAAAATGAAATTTGGCATGGGGTTATGATATGACCTCAAGAGGCTGTGTTAAAATTTTCAAACAATTTCACAAAAGTTGGGCTATACATTGCTTTGAAACTGAAGCATCTCTGAGGAAGCATCGTAGCTTTCAAAGGGAAAGTATGAAGATTGAAGTCCACATCGAAGTTTATTCATCATTTGAACTTGAAATTTGTACTACATCTTGATATTACACTATTATGCACTAACACACCTTCATTTTCCATATTGTTATGTAATAATTTGTATTTCCTATTTTTTGAAATACCAATTTTAGGTACCATGTGTAAAGCCTTCCAAAAATATTTGTCTAAAAGGATCAAATCTTTTTCTACATGAAACATACTACATTAGATTGTTCTTGTCAAAGTTAGGCATTTTTATGAATTCATTTGCTATTATGAAGGCATTAAATGAATTTCTAGCTATTTACTGGATATAATTCAAATTTGAACTACAAGTATCTTAAAAAATATGAAAATTGGCGTGGGATCATGATATGACCTCATGAGGGTGTGTTTAAATGTCAAACAATTTCACAAAGGTTGGACTATACATGCTATGTAACTCAAGTATCTCCCAGAAAAGAAATAACAATAAAATAAATACTAGAAATTCCAGGAAAATCATAAAATTATGAAACTTATTCTATTGGATATATCTATTCATTTTACAAAGTTAGCAAAAATATTCACTATTTGAAACTTATAGATCAAAAGTATCGATGTTTAATGATGTAGTGCTTTTGGGCTAAAATACTAGTGACGAGCACAAAAAAATGCCCGTCACTAGTAACTTATTACTAGTGACGAGCCCAATAAAAACCCCCATCACTGGTAAGCGGGACATACCGGGTGACGAGCGACCATAAGAGCCCACCACTGATATAGTACATACTAGTGACGAGCGCCCATAAGTGCCCGCCACTGGTAATTGCAAAGTTAGCCGTGACGAGCGCAAATTTCCGCCCACCACTGGTAATGCATTACCAGTTGCATTACCAGTGATGAGCACGAATTTTTGCCCGTCGCTGATAATTTTTTCAATTACCAGTGACGATCTTTTTGTGTGCTTGTCACTGGTAAAGTGGCAGCTATAGCCGTTTCTGCAGTAGTGATAGGAAACACCCATACTATCAAGAAGGATGAAGCAATAATGAATTCTAAGGTTCTTTTTGCTCAATGCTCAGAGTGTTGGATAGTGGCACTGATGCTTTGAGATCAGTGGCCCTGTAACAATAGTTTTACACAAGTGTGAAAACTGGTTTGGGCTAGCACTCTACAGTGTTAGCTGTTGAAAAACCCTAGAGCCAATAGTCACCTGTGTGACACAGCTGGTCACAGGTGGTCTTCCGCTCTATGACTCAGGTATATCTCTGTACCAGGGAAAAGCTTGTAAATGCTAAGGGACCTGCACTGCATAGTTTGTCTGCTGAGTCAGAAGACTGTTGGAGGTTCTCTCCCTCTTAGGGATCAGAGTTAGAAGTATGCTGAGGGCATGTAATGTGCCAAGACCGGACTGAGTAGCTAGGGCTGTGTCAGTAAGGGTTCACCTGTGTCAACCTCCGGTGACAAAGGTGTCGGTCTGCCTGAGCCGGTTACAGTTGGGCGTTGTGGTTGCCTGTGTCACAGGTGGTTGTCACCGGTGACTCACTTAATCCTACATGGCAATAGTGTAACGGTTGGTACCTGTGAACCTATAAATAGGGAACCAGTGGGAAGGACTCGTCCTCACCTTGCTCAATCCAGTAAATCATATTCGACCGTTACAAAGCCTCCAACCTCCTGAACAAAAGCCAAAACTTCCAAAGAGTCAGTTCGAGAGAGTTAAGCATTGAGCAAAGAGCACTGGTTCCTCCAAGAGTTGTTGCTGCATCATCTGTTACTTTGGAGTGCTACTCCTAGACAAGCGTAGGAGTTGCTGGTATCGCCCAAGCTTGTGTGGGCTGAACCAGTAGTTTGTGAAGTGATCTGAAGTCTAACCTGCTGCAGAGCAAGAGGCATGATCACTCAGGTACTCAGAGAACAGCACGATTCAGTGCTGATGATCTCTTCGGAGTAGCCTCTCCAACGAGACGTACCTCTCTGAAAAGAGTAGGAACTTCGGTGAAAAAACACCCTGTCTCTCTGAGTACTTCATACATTGCTTTTACTACTCATTATATCTGCAGCTTGTGTGTTCTTAGATATACACTGTTCATCTGTGATAGATAACTTTACACCTGTGTTGATTAGCTGTGCCTCAGTTGCTATAGATCATATCTCTACCTGTGCCGGCTACCTGTTACACAGGTATCTGTCTTAGCTTATCCTGTGTTAGGTTATTAGATCATACCTGTGTACACACTGTGTGACAGCCACAGTGTTTCAATTTATAGACATAGTCTGACTCTGTGCTATTCACTCTGTCACATCTGCTATGCTTATCCTTGTAATATGTGTAAGATTAGATCTGATAACCTAAGTTAGAAGAAGCGAATTGTCTTAGCCGTCTATTCACCTCCCTCTAGTCACGGACACCGTTCGGTCCTTTCAATGGTATCAGAGTAGGTTGCTCTTTGATTTGCCTAACAGCCAGAGTTGAAGATGTCGGGCTATGAGGGTAAATACATGTCTTCGTACTAGAACCAATCTCGCATTCTGGAAAAGAAGACGCAAATGCATCTTATTGCCATTGACACTAGATGTATGGAAGTTGTCATGTACAGGTTACGAGTGCGTTGCAGACGCCATCATGCCTACCATCAATGGACAACAAGTGGGGAGTAAAAACAAATATCAAAAGGGAATGTGGGCAAAAATCTAGTGCTAAAAACAAAAAACCATAGAAAAAAAACATCCAGAAACAATGCTAGGCTGGCCACAGCATCTTCACTGTCCCTTTCAGGCGCATGACTCAACAGAGTTAAAATCAGCACCATGCGCTCTGCCAAGGATATTTCGGGATACCACTGGAGCAGATATATGAGAGTAGTAACGTTGTGAAGAAGTCCAAGAGAAGCCTGCTAGAATCAACTCTAGAGAGGTTGAGCAGAGCATGGTGAGGACATCAACTCCCGTTCTCAGACTCACCATCATCACCAACCAGTTGAAGGCTCTAGGCTCACAACCGATGTAGATGATGATGAGATGTGATCAAGAAGTTTTTGTCAGTGCTTCCTAAGCCCTATAGAACTCTTGTTCTCGCATGTTGAAGGAGAAAGATGGACTCGACAAGTGAAGGCCCACAAAGTGTTTGAAGGATACTACCACATGAAATGAAATACAGCAGAAGCCAACGCACAGCTCTCTCCGGTCTATCAAAAGATTATTGCTTTGAGGACCATGTCCTCACATCTCAACTTGAGAGTGGTCGCAGTGAAGAACTCAATGAGGAGTATGACCAATGAGAAGATGAGTGAGCTATCCTTCCACTAGGAACTTCAGAAGTTCTACAAGAAGAAAAGCAGTTTGGGTCAAATGACAGATTCAAAGGAAAGAGACTGTCCAAAGACAACAAAATGCTTCGATGTGTGTCAAGGAAGGCCACTTTACAGCTGATTTGTCCACAAGGAAGACAGGACAACAGATAATACAAGAAGAAGAAGGATTTTCATGAGAGAAGAAAACCTTCACAGCAGCACCCATTTATTCCAAGAATAGGCCCTGCTAGAGCCTATGTGTGACAAGCTTGGATACCAGATGATTCAGGCTTCGAGAAGAGTCTGAAGAATAGCAGTTTGCTGGTATTGCCATCAGCATGGCTAATGAACCCAGCTGTGACTTCAATTTCTTATTAACCACAAGTCCGGAGTGACCAATCGGTAGAATGCCCTTAGCCGACCTTGCGAGTCCTCATGGTGTTCCTTTGAAGCTGAGCTACAAAGAAATGGATCAACTAAAGTAATTATATGAGCATGATGAAGATTTTGACTAAGTCTGGACAACACAAAAAAGTGCTCCATTAGGCGAATTTGTGGTACAAGATGGCTATCTCTTCAATGGTAATCGCTTATGCATCCAAAGGAGTTCCCTACGAGACAAGTTGATTAGGGAGTACATTCAGGTGATCTTAGCGCATACACACTACAAAAACGGTCTCCCCCCCCCACCCCTAATAATCTTATCACTGACAAGGCCAGCAAAAGGCCCGTCAGGCTTCTTACCTATTAATGACGGCCGCTGGATTACCCGTCAGTGGTGACTGCCTATCAGATTTCCGTTCAGGGAGAAAAGTCATCACTGCGGGCACAAAGTCAGCCCGTCACTGATGACTCAGCAAGAAACATTAAATTTCGTTCAAGAGCCCAAAACCCGAACTTTCTTCGAAACATATCATCAACTGACGGGTCCCGAAGTTAGACCTCAGATTTCAAGCATATTCACTGACAGGCACAAAAGTCGGCCCGTCACTGATGACTTCAGGATATAACATGAAATTTTCACGAAAGGTCTCACGACGGTCTGAAGGTAGACCCGTACAGAGAATGTCAAGAATATCACTGACGGGCAAACAAGTCGAACCCTCCTGATGACTTCAGCAAAAACACGAGGTGTTTTCACGAAAAGTCTCACTGACGGGTAATGACGATAGACCCGTCAGAGAATGTATAGAAATATCACTGACGGCAAAAAGTCTGGCCCGTCAGTGATTGTGGAATCCGCCAACCTGAATTTCAAAACCCAAAATTTTAGAATCCCGCGGGTATATAATTCACCTTCAGTGCAGCACACTCACTCCACTCCACTCAAATCCAGTTCCTATTTTTCTGCCATTCCCTTCACCCTCCTCCTCTCCTTCCTCAAGCCCCGCCTCAACCATCCGCACCGTCGGATCCTCAGCCCACAACAGCCCCTCCTCTCTCCAACTCCATGGATCACGTGAGCACCCCATCTTCCTTCTCCTTTTCCACTCTCCTCTCCTCATTCCATCACAAAAATGTTTTTTCCCCCTTTTTTTTTCTTTTTTTTTTTCCCCCCCTTTTTTTTTTTTTGGGCCTTTTCATTTTCTTTCCCCTAAAAAAACCTTTAATGCCTAATTTTTTAATTTTTTTAAATTTTTTTCTCTAGATATTTTTTGTAGCAGCTCTACCCCTAACGGTTTGGAATCACAAAATTACTGCATTTGGGGCTTGGGAAGAAGTTCACGGAGGGAATGGAGGGTTCGGTAGCAGAGATTATTCGTTCGGAGGATTCGGTAGGCGAATTTGGAAGTGAATTTTTTATTTTAAATTTTTCTCTATTTTTTTCTAGTAGCTCTTACTCCCTCACCGGTTCGGATCCGTAAAGAATACTGCATTTGAGCTCGGGAAGAATATCACAGAGGGCCGAAAGATGCGATTGTTTCGTTCGAGGGAAAAACGTCTGTTAGAGGGCGAATTTGGAGTTGAAAAATGTACAAGTTCTTTAGAACTTGTAGGTTTATCGGATGCGCCTCATCGATACGGTCATTTTGGGGGGGGGGGGGTTGTCGTGGACCCAAAACGGAACATTCGTATGTAAAAGTTTACAGCCGTTTTAGTGAAACCCTACCCTCGGTTGCCCGTGTAGGCTTTTTTTTGCGCCTCTTAAGAAGTCATTCATTGACGGGTAAAATAATTTGGCCCGTCAGTGATGACCTTTCATTAGTGACGTGCCAAAATATTTCACCGTCAGTGATGACTTTTCTTGCGCATCTGAAGAAGTCATCAGTGACGGTAGAATATTTGGCCTCGCAGTGATGACCTTTAATCAGTGACGGGCAAATTACCGTCACTGATAACTTGTGTTACCACTGACGATTGATTGCTGACGGGCCAGAAACCCGTCACTGTGTGGATTTTTGACCCGTCAGTGTTGACATTTAATTGTAGTAGTGATATTGGGCGTGATAAAATATAGCTTCATCTAGGAGGCACGCTATTATTTGGCCACACTCGAGAGATGCTAGAAAGTTTGTGCAAGATGTCCTATATGCCAAACATATAAAGGCAAGTTCAAAATCTGGGCTATATATGCCATTAACTTTGCCAAGTGCACCATGAGAGGACTTATCAATGACTCGTACTTGTTTTACCAAGAACCAGGCAGGAAATGATGCTATTTTATGTGGTAGTAGATAGATTTTCTAGAGATGGCTCATTTTAATCCCTTGTCGGAAAACAACGGATGCTCACCATGTGGCTAACCTGTTCTTTAGAGAAGTAGTTATACTCATGGTGTTCCAAGATCTTTTGTTTCAGATCGTGACCAGCAAGTTTCTTGTCTGCATTTTGGCTTACATTATGGAAGCAATTTAATACTGAGTTAAAATTTTCAAGCACTGCACACCCACAAAGCGGATGGCCAAACAGAAGTGAAATGAACAATTTTTGGGTAACTTAAGTCGCTGCTATGTGGAAACAAAGAGGCCAATGGGACTTGGCATTATCCCTTGCTGTGTTTGCTTACAATACTCAGAACACAGATCTACAGGACTTAGTCCTTTCTCCATTGTCTACCCTAAGACTCAGACACGTGGTTGACTTAGCGCACTACCACTCAGGGAAACTCAAGGTCAGCAATAACTTTTGGCCACAATTACTCAAACTTATAAAGAAATCCTGTGTTCTAGAGGCCCATCAGAATTACAAACAGTTAGCGAATAAGAAAGGAGACCATGTTCATTTTAGTTGGTGACCAAGTGATGGTCTATCTTAGAAAGGAGCGACTACCTACGGGGTTCAGCGGAAAATTAAGGCAACGAGTACTGGACCATTTTCTATATTACAGACGTATAATGATAATGCTTATAAGAGATATTGCCAAGTAGGATGATATATCCATACTTTTAATGTGTCTGGTCCATCATTCTATGCATCCGGAGCAAGCTCTTATGAAGATACTCTAGGTCGAGTTCCACACGAGTAGGGGAGGGTGATGAGGAACATCATACGCACATGAAGGATATCTAAGCTCTTCAGCTAGTACCATCCAATTTGAATTTTGCTACTAAGTGTTGAAGTCATTTTGCCTTGACTTCTATTATTTTTCCACATGCTTCATGAAGCTGAGCCAAGCAGATACGATGTCATGTCATATGTCATTACCTCAATAGTTTATCTATTAGTTCCTATCTGTGAGTTGTCAGTGAGTAAGCTAGTAGTTTGTCAATTAGAGTTGTCATCTAGTGGGCTAGGAGTGCATGAGAGTTGTGTATGGAGTTTGTGTGAGGTTTTTTGAAACCTATAATAGAGGCAATGCCTCTCATTTGTTACTTCTGTTATTGTATTCAAAACTCCCTGAATAGAACTTGTGTTCGTATCCTCGATCTGGGAGTAGATCGATTATCCATGAGAGCTTTGGATAAGCTCTGCTGTCTGTGGATTCGGACTGCCATGGGCCCATTAGCTATCAGTCATGTTGAAGCTGTTCCTTCAACAGTTGTGATGTTCGATCCTTAAGCACGTTGGCGTTGTATTCTCCAATACTGTGCGACATCCATATTCATGAGAAAGTCAACTAGCTTAGAAGCATACAATTGCTGGGTCTTAATTGTAGATCCATGTAGTTTCACTCGACTTCTGATATTCATATATCATAAAATTTTCATTTCATTCTTGCCGTAAAAAGCATCCAAAATTGTGACAGCCTATGTTCAGATGTTAATATTGTGAGCCCATAAATTTATTACGTCTTAACAAATTCATGTGATCTTATGACATCTTCGTTTTGGTCTTGACATGTTAGACTCCTATGCATCCATTCTCTGACCCAATGTTTTTTCCCTCACTCCTCCCTTGCCTCACCACCCCCACCCCTGATCTATATTTGTGTTCCCTATGTGGCCTGGAGGCAGAACGGTGTTGTAACCTACTGCCTGTTTCGCTTTGCTCAGCCTGTCATCTTCGTCCTCTCATACCCGATTTTCTCTGATTTGGAGTTGGTTCTTTCCCTTTCTTGGGTTTTCTTGGTGTAGGTCGGCTGCTTTGGTGGGTGGCTAGGAGGTGGACTGTATGATTAGGCTGTGTGGACTCATAAGGGAGGAGAAGAAAGGTGCTGCCGCTGCACAGGTTTGGCGCTAGCCATGGCAGGTGCCTTGGCCGGTGAGCTCCTACCCTGCTTTTAATTTGGCCATGTTATAAGTGAAAACAGAGGCTGACTGAGGTGTGCAACTGTACTCTGCGCTGGGATCTTGCAGGACTGGGACGCCGATAAACTCACAGAACTCTTCACTCGGGTCATCTCCCCAGGTCAGAGCAGTAATGCGAGGAGACTTGTGCCTGGGTTAAGTCATGTTGTGTTCTTTACATGGGAATACTGCATAGGCTGTTTCTACTTTTGGGTTTAGCCGATTTGGGTGCTTCGGTTGGGGCCCAGTAACAGAGGCACTCTACTTTTGGGTTGGGTTGGGTTGCACCCGGAAATGAACCTGTCACTTATAAAGAAAACAAACAAAATTCATAATGCTAGATGTTACTAATGTATGCATATATGCTAAAATCGCGCAAAAATACCATATAGGTGTATTAGAAAGACAAAATATATTCGTCATACAAGTATATTTGTTTCGTATATCTTTTATAGTTGCATTACGACGGTTTAGAAAATGGCCGTTCAGGCCTTGCACTTGGTTGTTTACAGTAACGCTAAAGGCCGGTAACTATTCTCGTTCTGTTTACCAAATTTTAGAACCTTTACTGTGAAACAAGGGACTGTTTAGGGCATTGAAGTACCTTTTCCCTCGTACAAAAGGATGCCCATCTTCGGCCATTTTAGTTTTCATGTCTAGAGTAGCTGAATGTTCGTGTGTTGCTATAAAAGATTTTAAATAAATCTGATCATGTGGCACCTCAGTCCTCATAACAAATCCATAGTCACAAACTTGATTTTGATTAAAAAGAAGGCCAATTACCAATAACAAATTCATTAAAATGATCATACATCATATTTACAATACTGAAAAAAGATGATGAAATCAAAGAAATAACCTCATCAGAAAGTTACTTTTTGGTAGAAGAGAGATGGAAATCAAGAAATAGCCTCATCAGAAAGTACTTTTTGGTAGAAGAGAGGTGAAATGACAAACGAACCATCATTATCGACTTAAATATTTATCTTTACTCTTATAAAGATCTGAGTTGGTGGTCGTTTGTTCACCTCACCGAGGCTACTCCTTAAGTTGCCAAGAAATTACCGTAATTGACATTCATTTAATGTGGTGGATATATGTGACGTTTTTGCATTATAGTTAATTTGATTAATATATATTTGAGATAATTGTTATTTAGCATAAAATTGAAGGAATACGATAGCACAAGCGTGAAAATAGTTCATAATTTTTTTATTTCATAACAACGCTCGTAGGTAGCATTACAGGTTGGGAAGGTCCGGTTCTTGGCGTGAGAATGGAGAGCGTCGGTGTGGGCAGCATTGTCATGCTCGGAGCATAGAGAAGCCGGGAAAGGTGCCTTCAAGGGTATCACGAAGCTATAGAACATGTCAATTTGGGGAAATGGAGAGAAGGGGATGGCTCGATTTTAGAGAACTTCTGATGGGCAAATGAATATGACATGGACGCCGACCGAGGTTGTTGGCGCCTGTGGAAGCGATAGTTAGAATTAATTTATAGCATCTACAAGAGCTTGTTGCTAAGCTCATTACTAAAATAAGATGAGAATATACCAATTCATAATAGTAACAAACTTTTAATAGATTATTACTAAGACTTATATTAAAATAAAAAACTATATATTAATCTGAGAGGGTGTAGTCTATAAAATGAATGTTTCTATATAAATATAAAATCACGAGTTAAGATGAGACATTTTCTATTTGACCAGTCTAAATATTTAATCTAATTTTTTAATTCTCCATTCAATGGTGGTGGACAAAGATTAGACTATCTCTAATCACTTGTATACTTAGTTCCTCTTAATTACATGTATCGCCTCTTAATTACTTCCTAATTTCAATTTGTACACTTGAGAATTGTGTTTTTGGTGCTAAAAATGTATGGTCTTTCATGCTATTACGTTTTTCAAAAAACTGTACACGTCGCCTGTTAGTCACCAAATAATATTTTCTAATTTTGGATGAATTTCTAGAATGATCGCTATATATAGGCTTCTACTTAAATTTATCGTGCTTATAATAGGTTGGATTTAATAATATTGTACTTTTCTTAAGAGCTTATATCTTTTAATTTTCTTCTTCCACCTCACTAATATTTAAGTAGTAAACACGTAGAAATGAGAAAGATTACAAATGTCAAGAGAACTACCTTTTATTTTATATATATATTTGTCATGGGCAATTGCTAGTAGTAACAAGAAATCTCTCCATAAGCAATTGGTCTTGGTACAAAACCCAGGTTGTTTCTCTCTGGAGTTTACAATCACACCATCTTTCCTCTTCCTCTCTCCTCACGTATTAAAAAGCTTGGTAAAGTCTTAGTAACGGCTGAAGTGTATGTTGGAGATGCTAAGAACAGTCATAGTGCTCCAATGCATACACTATCTTAAACATGTCACCTAAGTAGAAAAACATGTAAACGTAAAAATCATAGTCGACTGTTAATACCATGGGGTCCCTTCTCTTCTCCTTCCTCTCTCTATCTCTCTTACTGTTCGCTAGAGCACCTAGTTAGATTTGGGCCGCCATGCTCGAGCCTCCTACCAGGCTGCTGGTGAACAAATCCAAATATTACCCAGGTGCTCAATGACCGATTGTCCTCTGCCAGACCTTGAAGCAGCCAGAAACCTAAATTTGACTGAGATGATGTGAAACACATAAAGAGCTAGTGAGCAACATTGATCTCTCTTAAAGGGTTTAGTATGCTCCGACATATGTATGAAACTATCAAGCAGCATTTCTGTCAACGATTGGTAAATCGCTGATCTTACAATAGTCGTGATCAGAAGATTTGTAGAAGGGTAGGGACCCTTGGGACCGTCGATCAACCAATTCTGGCTCATAGAAGAGAAATGATTTTATATAAGTTTGGGCCTCCCTCGGGATAATAACCTTACGTCCTATTGGTATATATTGAATATTGAGTAGAATACAAGGATTGGTTAGTGTCTAGCCTAGATGGGATCTAAACCTAGTTGGGAATCTCCTCGGACTAATCAACTAGAACTCGACTCATTTGAGGCAGCGGATCTTCTCTAAGTTGTTGGGTAGCGGATTGATGCACTAGAAGGGCTAGGGCTCAATCTACTAAATGCTCTTGCTTCTAGTTTGTAGAATCTCTCGAACTTGTCGGCTCTCTCCCTCTCGTAGGGCTACGAGGTCCTTTTATAGAGGGTAGACTGAGTCGTAGGAGACATGGACTCATCTCCGAGTGGGACTAACTTTCTTAAACGTAGGGATAAATTTTCTAATTTAAAGGGTATCATGATATCCTACGAGGGGTTTCCTTATCTCCCGGAATCCTTGGTGGATACATCAGCTGCTCCGAATATCCAGAGTGTTGTATATGGATACCATTTTGTAGACGGTATTAGCATATTACTCATCATCACTTCTAAGTACAACAAGAATGGACTGGGAGGGAATACAACCTTAAACCCGTCTGCAGCTCGTCGTGGAAATCAGGGGTCCAACCAACCCAGCAATCCTGCTACAATTGCTCCTACTACTAGCTCAGAGTCCACAACCAGAACCTTGCTCCAAATACTAATGCACTTCCCAATCCCTAGAGCACCAGTGGTAGGTTTTGAATTTTAAGTTCTTTGTTGTTTTTCATTGTTGATAGTTATGTCTAGTACTATTTTTATTTGCGTAGCTGGGGATGCACAAGGAGCAACACGGTCAGGCCCTGCTGGCAATATAAGGAATAGTGCCACTAGTGGCCTAGGAGGGTTGTGTTCAGCAGAATTTCACATTATGCTCGGGTGGTCTTGTTGGGAATGCGGCAGCAGGCACCCCTGGTGGTCTAGAGGGTTGGGTTTAGCAGATATGGGGCGTATTCTTGGTTATTTACCTGGCGCTTCTCCTTTGACTCAGATTGTGCAAAATCCTGCTATAATGCAGATCGTTATGTCTGACCCACAATCGATGAACCAAGCTACAGTAATTTTTCAACTATTTTTCATGTATGATTTTGTGGATGACAGAATCATATCCTTGGATCATTTTGTAATGTTTGCCATTGCCGATGAAATGAATCTTTGAATTCCCCATCTATCTCTGAACTTCTCATCCCCTTTTCCTGTTCTTCTGCTTCTCATCTCCTAAATTCCCCAATTCCATGCGAATCCACCTCTTCACAAGTCCGGGTCGTCACATGTTCTTCCTCTCATCGGTGGCCAAGCGTTGTCATCTCTCCAGCCAGCCCCTGCAACAGCAGGAGCTAGAAGAAGGCAACCAAACTAACAAAACCATCACCTGGGCAACCCGACCGAGTGGCCAAAACCTCGGTTGATTCCAGCAAGAGAAGGCCCGTATACACATGGGTGTAGGATCTAGAATGCCGACTAGGTTGGGTAAATAGACGATTTTGATTAACTATGTGGAATTACAAAGTTTTTTGCCTACTCAAAACTTTTGCATACCCAAGCTCAACCTACTGCATCAATGAAGCAAGCTAGCACATGAGTCAACAAGCATAAGCAAGCTAGTGCATCAAACATCAAGATACAAACTAGGTTATGGGATAACAACATGAAACATAACCAAGCAAGTATATCAAACATCAATCATTTAAGCAAGCATATGAGTGTCAATAAGAAAGCATAAGCAAGCATGGATACAAGTAATCAGATGCACACAATAAAGAGCAAGGGAAAGGATAAATGGAAACACAAGGAAAGACATGACAATATTTATTCGTGAAGTTTAAGCACTTGCCGATGCTTTAAGTCTCCACTGAGGAAGGTTGATCTAGCGATCTCCAAACCGGCTCGGCCAACTTGAGTTCTTCCCTCAAATGACTAGCGCCAACCATTCCCACTCTGAACAGCAAGGTGGGTTCCAAACCTTTCACAACACCTTCGCCAGTCTCTGTATAAATCTTTTTGAAGAGGTCACTAGGCCTACCTTCAAAACTATTGAGGTTCACTTCAAGATGACCAATTGCTTAAGAGCTCAATCTAAGCCCACGGTACTCCTGAAATCTGTATGAGGAGAAAGAAGCTTAATTATAAACATGGTTTCTATAAAGTTTCTCATGGTAATTATGGATTCTACTTCCGTCGCGATGAGGGAGTACACAACCAAGAAACCCAGAAATTTCAGGACGTGATACATGTCTTTAAGTCATCCTCACTCGGTGGACCAGTCAACCCAGGTTCACACCATTATTTCTCATTTTAGAAACTAAATATTATACTCCCTCCTTTCCTGATGGATGATGTTTTCAATATGAGCATAGTCTCGAACAATTTTAACTACTAATTTTTATATTGAATACGTTAATCAAATATTTTAAATTATTCCATTATCAAAATTCATTATAAATGTGAGGATACTATCATTGCTTGACCAATCGAAATATTTTTTATATATATTACGACTGCAGCTATTATAGGAGTCATCTATTAAGAACGGAGAGTTGGAGAGGTAGTACCATAAATACTTGAGTTTATAGCACTTGGATATTGCTGTATTTTCACTTTGCACCAGGTTATAAAAAAAACGTTCACTTTGCACCAGTGGGATCAATCTAATTTGTCACTTTGCACCAGGTAATAAACTTGGAGTGGAAAAACCGAACCGATTTTAGCCTATGGCGCATCCGAATCGATTAAACTAATTATTCAAACAAGCTTGTCGCGTGCTTAATTTGTCCAATGTGTGTACCGCTTAATTATCCGTGACATGCATGTTATATATTTCTATCACTCATAATTCACTGATCTTACAAGCTATTCGATCGATGTGTAGATACACTATTATCTCTTTGTGCAATTAATCGAAGATGATTATGTGCTGGTTTGTGTGACTGAATTTGCTAGCAGCATGTTTCACGAGTGACTGAATTTACTAGCAACATGTTTCACGAGTGACGTGTGGCTTAGTTTTTTGTGGTTTAAAAAAAATATTAGCCAACATAATTAATTTAACGGATCCGGGTGGGCTAGGCGATAAAACCGATTCAGTTTTCCTCTCCAAGTCTATCACCTGGTGCCTAGTACAAGATGACAATCTAGAGTGGCCACTGGTGCAAGGTGGCCTTTTTTTATAACTTCATGCAAAGTGAAAAAACAATCACAATACCTAGTCCAAAATGCAATAAACTCTACATACTTCAATACAAAATTATGTAAGGTGGGTATATATAAATGGCCTTCGATTACAATCATTGAAAATCAACACGTATCACAGAGCGTATCTGATGGACTTAAAATCGACTGAAATTTATCACAAAACGTATCTGATAGACTTAAAATTGACTGAAACATATCAAGATTCCCACTAAGGTGATTGTGCACTAGAAAACTGAATATAGATCGATCCAGTAAGTAAAACGAAAATAAAAAGTTTATTACAGCGTAAACAAAAAAGGTCGAAAGAATCATCTCATGTTTCGAACAATGGGAATCTTCTTCCTACGCATCGCATCCAACGGCCTGCCCAAAGCGCAAACTAGGTCCATTTGGAGTTGACCAAGGCAACGAACAAACGGAAAGCCAATGCTTCATCCTTTCATTCCCAAATTCGCCAGAGGCAACGGAGCAGCAACTCGGTCGGATCGGAACCTTCCGGAAGCTTCGAGAATCCGCCCGCTGGAGCCATGGAAAAGGAGAAGCAGAGGTCTGACTCTCCCCGTCGCGCTTCGCTGCTCCAGGGCGTCGCTCCTCCTCTCCTCCCTCCGCCAGCCGCCCCCGCTCCCCGACAACCACGACCCGCCGGAGCTCCACCTCCTCCTCTGCGGTAGCCGGTCCCCCATTCCTCCCCCGTTTCCGCGTAGGCTGTGCTTAGCTCAGTCGCGTCTTGTCGGCGCGCCTTCTCTCGTCGCAGGAGTTCGAGCTCCGCAATGCGCGCCTCCTCGACGCGTAGCTTGCGGCGGCGCGGCGTGAGGCCGTCGGGCTCGCTCGGATATCCGATGCCGATCTGTTCCTCTTCATCTCCCAGGTGTTCTCCCAGGTGCCTCTCCTCTTCCTCTTTGTCGGGATTCTCGCGGCAGCGGTGGCGGAGGCAGCGGCGTAAGGCCGGGAGTGCTTGATCCGTGTGCCGACGTCGCGGGATGCTGTGGCGGCCGAATCCAAAAGCGTTTGTGTCAATTCCACCTCATGGGCTCCGTAAGTTGCTTCTGTCGCGCGTTGCTGAGCAGGTCTCGCGATTGCGTTGTGGTGTTGTCCATGCATTAGTTTTAGTTTTGGTTGTTCCGTTTTGTGCGAGGTAGGTGTTCGATAAAATGCAAGTTCTTGTGTAGATGTGTGTACAAAGCAACGTTATAGTCGTAGTGATAATTGGCAAATGAAATTGAAACCAATGCATACTGCAAGAAATTATCTTATCACATTGCGCTAGATGCAGCTAGATATGCTTCGCAGTGTTGCTGTTACTGCTTATGTTTGTTAGTTCAAGTGAAACACGCAGGCATTGAAGTCCCATTTGTGAAACATTCTTTCTGTGAAGCCGTGGTTGATTAATATTGTTTTTCTTTGGATGATTTGCCTGTACGGTGTTTTTCTAAGGACGAAATTGCTTAAATTCTTTTTATGTCGCTTTTTTCCTTATCGAATTTGCTTTATTTCAGGTATATTGCTTATTTGGGGGATAAATTATTTAAATATCTTTTCTTTTTTAACTAAATTGTTTAAAATTTTCTTATTTGATTTTTTATATTTTCTTGTGAGTTGTTTTTCATAATATGTGTAAGTTGTTTTTTTACTCTTGTCTGATTTTCTTTTGGGTGTATTCGTACTAAGTCCTCTTGCTATTTTTATCCCCACAAATGAGTTTCCTTTTCCGTTTTGTGTAAATTGAGTATTTCATTTGCTTAAATTGCTTTTTATGTTATACTGACTTGTTTTTATGTCAAGCACAAAGAAAAAAATGTCGAATATATATGAGAAAAAATCTTGTAATCATTAAAAAAAATTCAACTACTTATTTTATTCCCTAGCTAGCTAAAAAAGAATGTGTGAGCTATAGGGTTAGAAAGTGCCCTTTTTAGCAACAGCACGTATCAATGTATGTGATTTCTTCATCGCTACTCGCCCCGTCGCTATCGACGTAGATGGAATCCTCTTCGAGCGTGCACATGCGCTGTCCTACGTATTCGCTCGTGCTGATGATCTCATCGTTCGAGTGTTCACCATCTGCTCCGCCGCAAGCCATTGCCTCGAACTCATCGTCCCGCCCTTGGAACTCCGACGCCGGAGGATGCACAATCTTACTCCCTTCCTCGTCGCAGTACAAGCACCGGACCAGGGAGGCGCATGCCGGCGGCACGCCCACGGGGCAGCACAGCGGCGGCTGGTCGTCGTCGTCGTTGCTGCACTCAGCGAAGAAGAGCACCGGCGCTCCGCCGCCGCTCCTGCTCGCGGCCAGAAAGTTTACGTGGGTGCGGTGGTATCTGCAATAAGGATTGCAGTGACGGCCGTCCTCGCCGCCGTTGGGGCCGTAGTCGGGGCCGGAGACAGACTCGTTCACGCCGCAAATGACGTGAAGCTCGCGCGCGGGCTGCTCGTTGCTCCGCAGCGCGTACTCGTCCAGTGCAGCCTTCACCTTCCTCACGATCCTTGCCTGATCAATGCTGAACTGCCTCCTCTGCTGCCTTATCAGGGTCCAGTACAGCTTGGTCCCCCGTTGGGGAGGGGCTGGCTGCGGCGGCGGCACCGGCAACAGCAGCTCGGCGAGGCGGAGGACGTCCTCAGAGGAGAGCACGTCCCGGTCCTGGTGCAGCAGCGGCGACAAGGCGGCCGCGTCGCAACCACCTAGGAACGTCGCCTGCGCGTCCGCGTCCGGGTGACGAGCCGCGGTGGCCGCGGCCTCCCAGGCTTCTTGCGTGCTGCCGCATGGATGGTGGCCTCGGCGTTCGGCTTCCCTCGTGGCGGCGTGGAGGTCAGCGTCGGCGTTGAGGAGGCACCGGATGGCGTCGTGCTCGCAGAGGCCGGCGCCGTAGCGGGTGCAGAGAAACGAGACGAGGCCGTACAGGGAGCGGCTGGCGGCACGTCCCAGAGCGTTTGTGTTGATCATGTCGACCTCGAGCTGGTCACGTCTCACCGGGAACGTGGCGTCGTACCAGATGGTGTTGAGAATGACATTGGATGCCGGGTCCAACGGGCCGAAGCAGTTGCCGGCGGCGAGCAGCCCACGGTGATAGCGGCAGCGCAGCTCACGTCGCGGCAGCCTGGTGAGCGCCTGCAGGTAGTAACGGTGGATCTTGTCGAGGAGCGCACGTCTGAGAGACCTCGTGTGATGGTAATACGGCACGTCGGCGATGTCAAACCGGGAAGCAGCGTGTCAGCAACTCGGCTGAACGGCGAGCGACTCGGCAGGCAGAAGCGGCAACTCGGCGCGAGGCCCAATAGGCCCATGCGGGGTCCCAGCGCTGGGTACTAAAGTCACTGTAGCGTAAGGGAAGAACTATCCTGTTGGATCTGGACATTGGCTCTTGTCTTCTACCTTGTGCTCCTTCTTCCCATCCCCCGGCTCTAGTCCCATCCCCAATTCTTGCTGCTATCAAACCTTGTAACCGGATATTGTTCTCTGGAATTGTTCAATCGAATAGGGGTTGCTAACACAGCGAGCTCCCAGGGCTTCGCCATGTCGGTAGGAACCGCTTCACCGCCACCTGCCGCTAGCACACGGAGGCTTGCAGGGTAGAGGTCGGCGACGGCATCGTCCAGTCGGGGAGAAAGCGACATCCACACGCCAACGAGGTGGTCGGGCGCCGGGTGCTTCGCGGCCAGCGCGGCGCATTTGAGTGCCATCTTGACATTGGAGTCGACGTGCCCAGGCGACGTCTCCATGGCGCGGTCCTTGAGGATGAGGCACGCGGCGCAGAGGAGGTCGGCGTTGGCGAGGAGGAGGTAGTGCACGGCCTCCCAGTCGGCGAGGCAGGTGAAGAAGGTGGTCAGGAAGACCACCAAGCCGTCAAGCGACCGCCGCTCAAGGTCAGCTACCTTCCCTGCCTTGGCGCCGGAGTTCACCAGCGCGACATTGACGGTGAGGTTGGAGACGGGGTCGAGGAGGCCGATGCAGAAGCCGGCTTCCCGGAGCTTCTTCACGGGTAGCCAGTGGTGCTCGCGCGCCTCCTCGTATGAGTCGTGGATGATTGCAAGAAGCTGCGACCTTTCTTGGTTCACCGCGTCCTTCCCGGGGAAATCCGGTAGCCGCGGCCGGACAACGCGACGGCGATCCTCCATCGCCGATCGTCTCGTTGTAGCTAGCTAGCTGGAGGTATGACACAATTCCAACACAGCTGGTCACGTATCCTGATGCAATTCGGATTTCAGTTCCAACACGGAAATATACTACCGCTCGGATTCGATAATGGCACGAAATTGTACTGGGTAGGAAATCTGATTCGGGGTAGACCCGAGTTACAGATCTGGATAGCAATTTGAGAGTGAGGCCCCAAAGATGAGACCTGAAATGCAGATCTAAATAGCAATTCGATTTGGGACAGGAATCGGACAGGGAAGGAGATAATAAAGAAGAGAACAACAAGAACACAAAAGGGGATAATCCATCCACTAGCCTCAACACCACAACTTGTTCAGGGAGGTGAACGGGAATCGGAGTATACGATGCGAAGTCGAATCACGAGATGAGGAATTGAACCAGGTCGACGACGAACTTCCTCGCTGATGAGCTTCACCGCCTGATTGAGGGAAGAAACTCAAAAACTGAAAAAGAAAAGAAAAAAAAGGGAAAGAAAGCAATCAAATCGAAGATTCGGAACCTGAAGTGCCAACTCCAACTCTCAAGAACTCACTAGAACCACCGAAGAGATCCCAAGAACAAGCAATATCCAACCAGACAGAAGCAAGTTGGGCGCGGAAATCTTGGCGCTGCCCGACTCACAGGAAAGACAACGGAGCATGGAGAAAGGAGCAGCTCATCGCCTGCCCCGAACGCAAGCGCTCGGGAAGGAGACGCTCTTCGTGGTGAGCGCCTGGCCGCCGCTGCGACCTCCATTAGCAAGCGACCTCGACTTCCACTACTATCCTGGAGCCTGAATGCCAGACGGTTGCAAAAAAAACAGGACGTGATAATAAAGCCTAGATCGGTTAAGCAAGATGAACCGCCTAAACAAACAATAACCATGTGAGATAAAACTAAATTTCAGTCGGTTTAAAAACATACATCGTATGAAGTGTTATGGCAGACGGCTGATAAATTTAACCGGTTAAGACAATATATTATTTTAGACGATTCATATTTCTAACTGTCTGAGATAATCGATTATATTTGTAACCGTTCAAGATAATTAACTGACTCTTAATTAACACTGGCCCTCGATCAAAACTACCTCCTTTCCACTCCCTCTTCCTTCTCTTCAGCCTGAGGCTGCATCGACCTTCTCCCCCAACTCTCCAGAGAGCTGCTAGAGAGCTACCGCATCTCCCACCTCCACACCATCACTGCATCCTCCCTCCCAACGCTTCCGTTGCTGCATCGCCTACTTCCCCTGTCAACCTGGTGTTGGTGGCCGAAGAGGAGGAAGAGGGGACGGTACAGTGGAGGGGTCTCTAGCTGCGCCCTCGTCTCCTATCGCTCGCGTCTCCAGCGGCCTTTTGCTTCATCACCGGTGAGTGCATGCGGCCATGTGCCCTAAGATCTGCCGTCATCGTCGTCGATCTAGTCACGCTACACATGCCGCTGCTCATCTTCGACGGCTGCCTGCGCTGCCCGCTCAGCTTCCTTCTAGGCAGCCCCTTCGTCACTCCACTTGGTGCCGCCGCCGCCGTAACTGAACTATTGTACATAAGAAGATAAGAAACATAACAATATTGCACTGGCCATGATGTTCTTGAAAAAGCTGCAGCGATGGTGTTATATACACATTCCTGTTATGGATAATGTATAGTGTTGATTTTAATCGAATTACCATATATCCAAGCTCTTGGTACTGTTTGCACCTACAATTTTTGTATGCTTACCTTCATTAGCGGTGGCGCCACTTGGACCATTGTGTTAAACTGCCACCTTTGGTCCCCAAAAACACAATGTTCATCCTGACATGACAATGCTCAATCTCCCTCTAACCCTCTTGTCACGGATTCTCTCATGTTTCACATTGAGCTGTACTGTGTTATGGGCCATGTTGGACTCTAGGCTGGGTTTTGGCTCAAGCTTGTCTGATCTTGTGGCATTAGGGAAGAACAGCAGAGCATCTTGGAGAGAACAAACAGAAATGAGAAAAGACTGGTATCCTTATGGCTCCCACCCTCCCATCCTACTGGCTCCCATATCTTGTCCTTCTCTCTCAATTCGTTCAAATTTTGTCAAATAAGAGGAATCGGGCATATATAACCTCGAAATTTTCCAGGTTTTCATATATACTAACAAACTAATCTTGGTTCATTTAATATCATTAATAGTTCTCAAACCTTGTATATATACCACTCCTTCACCTTCCAGTTTGGAGCGGTATATTCACGAAGTTTGGAAATTTCCAGTTTCAGTTATAACAATATCATAGTTTAACGCTACGGTCCTGCATATACTATGCCCTTCAAGACTACGGGACTACAAAGTTGATTTCTCTGAGTAACAACATAGTATTGTTGCTTCTACTAATTCTCTCTTGGTTCCATTGTTTTTAAGGTCAATTGTGACGAAGGGCACCAATGTGAAAAGTTTCTTTTAGTGATACCTTTCAAGTTTCAATTTACGGTAGTATGGCTAAGATGAGCTTCTCTGTTCTGAACCCATTTCGTACCACTGTTATACATGATTTTTTTTTAGCACCTCTGAACACACTGCCACAAACAAGACAATATAGATCCTGTAGCAGAAGTCTGTGTGTGGGGTTGCGGGTGGAGTAGGGGTGCACGCTCTACATGCTAAGGCGGCAACTTCCTTATTCATGTGGCTGCTTACTAGTGAGCCCTCAACATTGATATTGATAGCTAACTACATGATGAAAAACTGACATGGGGAACTTGTGCAGAAAGAAGAGCGTACCGGCAAATGGCATTGGCACATCAACACGACAGCATAATAGGGGTCACCCTGCTCATCATTATCAGATTCAGCAAAAAAGAGTATGGGAAATCTGTCAGCAGATGGAGAACCCTTCCGAGTCACCAAAAGGTTTACGTGGGAGTAACGGAATTTGCATGGGGCAATAGATAGGGGATCATCCTTGTCGCCGCCGTATACAGGGTTGCCTACATACTCATTCGCGCCACAGATAATAGGAAGCTCATAGATGGGTTCCTATAGGCAGGATGAAAGAGCAAAAGTTAGTGACTGGCTGTGAGACAACACGGTTTGCCGTTATCAGTTAAAACAAGGGAAGAAGTAACAGAGAGCAAAACTAGTTACCGACCCCATCTCGTAGCAAGTGTTTGTCCAATGCAGCTTTGACCTTTGTGAAGATTCTTCTTTGTTGAGCTTCCGAACACATCTTTCCGGCTATCACAGGATCGAGGTTCTTCTTTTTGATCCGGTTCAGGAGTTGGCTGCTGTTTTGGTCTCCATTCTGCAGGAGCAACCAGCCAGGTCCCTGCAGCATTGCCTTACATGAACTGAGAAATACTGCATGCGCCTCAGGGTTGGGGGTACCATGCTGCGGTGCCTGCAGCCTCATCAGCTTCCTGGGAGCTGGCGCATGGGCTCTGTTGCTCCAGCTTTCTGATGGCTTCAGAGACGCCGGACGCTTGTCCTGCATTGGTGTTGCTGTCGTTCCGCCTCCCCAGCAACAGTA
This sequence comes from Stipa capillata, assembly GCA_019208055.1. Classification (NCBI taxonomy): domain Eukaryota; kingdom Viridiplantae; phylum Streptophyta; class Magnoliopsida; order Poales; family Poaceae; genus Stipa; species Stipa capillata. The sequence continues at coordinate 58,510 of JAGXJF010004321.1, forward strand.
GCAGCATCAAGGTTTAGATCGGCAAAGGGCAGTTGAGCATACTCTGCAGCACCAAAATGTATTGATGATGATGTTTGAGACCGGATCCATGGGGCCGTAGCAGTAGCTGGCCTTGAGCAGGCTGCGGTGGTAGCGATGTGCGCAGCTCATGGCATCGCAGCCTGGCCAGCGCGCGCAGGTAGAAGCCGTGAATTGTGTCAAGAAGCGCTATCCTCAAGAGATCGGGTAGATTCATACGGCATGTTGATGATGCTGTCATTGTAAGCAGGTCGAGAAGCTGCAAGGCCCCAACATTGCCCCAGGTCAGGAGCCGCCGCCTCTGGCCCGGTTGCCTCATCGAGCAATCGCTCTAGGAAAAGGAGATTCTTGGCGAGGGAGTGGGGCTGTGCCAGCGAGAGCACAGAGAGGACTTGGTGCAGGCGGCAGGACAGCGACATCCAAACGTTGACGAGGCGTTGGGGCTGAGGGTGCTTGCCGACCCGTGCGGCGAACTTGAGAGCCGCCTCGAAGACTGCCGTCGACGCCGGTGAGGTGGCCGAGAACAGCGTCATGCTGCGCCGCCGCGGTCCGCCACGATGAGGCGCGCAGAGACGAGGAGGTCGGCGTCGGCGACCAGCAGGTAGCGCAGGGCCACCCAGCCAGCGAGGTAGGGGAAGAAGTAGACGAGGAAGGCGACGAGGCCGTCGAGCGAGCGCCGCGCCAACTCCCGCAGCTTTGTGTCGTCGACGACGGCGACGCCGGCCGAGGCCGCGTCGTCGTCCGCGAGGCCGGAGAAGGTGGCGGCCGCGAGGGTGTTGGCCACGACGTTGGAGATTGGGTCGAGGAGGCCGACGCAGAAGCCGGCATCGAGGAGGAAGCGCGCGAGCGTGGCGACGGCGGGCCTCGCAGTCGCCTGCGCTGCAGCGAGCCCGAGCGGGCGGCGCGCCTCAACGTAGAAGGCGTCCATCTTGGAGAGGAGCTTCGGTTGGGTTGGGCTGCATCCAGTAAAGGATGCAACCTTCGTCCTCCTCTCCGTGCCTTTTCAACGTCCCGGTGCCCGATTAGCCGGCGACGACGCGGCGCCGGCTCGCCCTCTTCGCAGCCTCTGCCAGCGCAGGGGACAGGCTATCTCTTCCTAACTCCTAATGGTGAGCATAATATATTAGGAAAAATTAGATATATGTCACTACTATTTTCAGGTTTAAAGATATGTCATCATTATTTTCGGGTTTCGGTAAATGCCATTACTATTTTGCTCTACTTAGAAATATGCCATTACAAGCTATTTCGATGAAATGCAGCCCCATATCTCACACCGTATTTATAAATGAGACCAAAATGCCTCTAGGTTGGCTGCCCCTGTCCTCCATGCTCGCCATCTCGTGCTAGGGTTTTGGATTGGGTGGTCTTTGTGGACGAACTGGATCGAGCAGGCGAGTTGGTTGGGTGCGACCAGAGCTCATAGGCACAACTAGCATGGGGTATTTTGGTCCCATACGTAAATATGTTGTGAAATACGAAGTCGTATTTTGCCGAAATGGCTCCAAATAGCCCATAATGATATATGCCTAAGTACATTATAACAGTAATGACATATGTCCAAATCCGAAAATAGTAATGGTATATCTCCAAATTGAGTAAACAGTATGGCATATATATAATTTTTCCTAATATATTTGCGTACTTGTCTGCCATAGTGTTGGATTGTTAAGCTTTTAGTTCTACTCAAATAACAAACAAAAAGTAAATATCCTTGCATCTCCTGCATTGCAGATGTAAAAATTTGGCATGCCATCAAGATGTTCGATGAAATTCTTAGCAGGATACAGATGTGAATGGCGGTATATTTCTGATCATAAAAAATAAGCAGATTATTCTGTCTATTTTTGTACCTTTGCTTCTCATTAATAGGATCTAGATAATATAAGAAAACAAAATGGTTATTGGCTCAGGGCTGGTGCTTTATTCAGTTAGACTCGTATCATCGATTTATTCTGTTTTGATTGAGTGTGGCATGGTTCTAAATGATATATTCATGAGAAGTCAGCTAGGCTTTGAAGCATACAAATTGAGGGTCTTAATTGCAGATCCATGTAGTTTCAACTCGAGTTCTGATATTCATATCTCATAAAATTTCGTTTCATTCTTGCTGTAAAAAGACCATCCAAAATTGTGACAGTCTATGTTCAGATGTTGATACTGTGAGCCCACAAATTTATTAGGTTTTAACAGATTCATGTGATGTTATGACATCTTCGTTTTGGTCTTGACATGTTAGACTCCTATGCATCCATTCTCTGATCCAGTATTCTTTCCTCACTCTTCTCCCTTGCCTCACCACCCCCATCTATATTTGTGTTCCCTATGTTGGCCTGGAGGCAGAACGGTGTTGTCACCAACTGCCTGTTTCGCTTTGCTCAGCGTGTCATCTTCGTCCTCTCATACCCGATTTTTCTCTGATTTGGAGCTGGTTCGTTCCCTTTTTGGGTTTTCTTGGTGTGGGTCGGCTGCTTTGGTGGTTGGCTAGGAGGTCGGTCTGTATGATTAGGCTGTGGACTCATCAGGGAGGGAGAAGAAAGGGATGGTGATGCCGCTGCACAGGTTTGGCGCTAGCCATGGCAGGTGCTTGGCCGGTGAGCTGCCTACCCTGCTTTTTAATTTGGCCATGGTTATTAGTGAAAAACAGAGGGCTAACTGAGGTGTGCTACCTTACTCTGCGTTGAGATCTTGCAGGACCGGGATCCCGATAAACTCGCAGAACTCTTCACTCGGGTGTTCCACAGCGAGGATGGTGCGCAGCCGATGCACTTCTGCCCCGCGCCATCTCCCTAGGTCAGAGAGCAATGCGAGGATGGGAATACTGCATAGGCTGTTTCTATACCGTTGATTAATTATCTGATCCCTCATGAATTAATATTACTGCGCCAGCACTGCTACTTGCTGATGGTTCTGCCATCTTATTCCGTTGTCCACGTACCGCTAATTTTAATTTTGCGTATTACTGCATAGATTATTCACATTGAATGACAAATTATTTAGTTCTCACATTTAATTTCCGTGTTCCAAACATGTATTGATGCCTTTTGCATTTGCTTATTAAGAAATATGGTGTTTTTATAGCAGAGTTATTGATTACCATATATCTTAGTTGTAAAATCTGTCTTGCCACTATGGTTCTCCCTTATGTGCCACCGCCGATGCATATTGTTCTTTTAGTTATCTATGACGCTGTTCTGTTTTCTTTTAACTGTTGGCATGCTGTTAAATTTGTTCCTTCCTTGGCATGAACCGATACAGAGGATTAATGAAATAATGTCCGTGCCAAAAGAAAACGGACTTGATTTGCTCATCAATGTATCATATGTATACTAACCAAATACCTGTGCGTTGCTACGGTCTAGCAAATTTGATTACTGAGTATGTCGAATTATTGATGTCCTGCTTCATGTCACTTCCTTGGTTTTGTCTCAACTCTTGGTTGAGTTTCGGCTCAGGTAGAATTAGGGGTTGTTTGTGGGGAGTAGCACTTTTGGAGTCAATAGATGAGAAGGACATCTATTAAGATTTCGACACGGACATATAGTTTTTACTAAAATTTTAAGATAATCTCATAGTAAAGAGGAGGAAAAGAAAATTACAAACCGCCGCTATCGAATGACACTTTTATAGGAGTAAAGAAACTTGACATTCATTTTTATAAGATAAGATGGTTCAACCTCTGTTTGTCATGGTATTTAACTTTGCTTCTGTCATGTTGCCTTCCTTTTATTATCTGTTCGGGTTTGTGCTTTTTAAACTGATAGGGTTAACCATGGTTCTTCATCATCAACTATAAGGAAAGAGCCGTTTAGCAAAAAAAAACCTCAGCACATAACGGCCGCTGACCACTATGTGTTGCAGAACCACGCCGACCAACTGCATGACCTGCATGGCCGCCGTCTCTGCGAAGAGTGCGTCCGCGTCGAGCTCTAGGACGAGCACAAGCGATTCCTCCATATGGCCTCCTAGCAGGCTCGCTCGACGCCTCCAGCGGCAGCAGCAGCTTCGCCACCCCTAGATCCACGCCATGGCCATGCTCATCTGACGCGAACCCCCTGGCCACGTGCGGCTCCTCAGCTCCGCCAAGAGCACACTCTATGGTGCACCCCGGCCAGAGCTCCTCGACCAACCGTGCTCCTCGTCGATTCGTGTGTTGTGCCTCCTCTACCTCCTCTGAAGCGCAGCTCCCTGATAGTCGGTGATTAGCTCTCGGCAGTGGGCAACAGGGAAGCAGGGGAGTTAGGAGAGCATGCCAGATCCATTATGGCCCCCTTCTAGACGGCTTCGGCTTGTGCATAAGCCGGCTTAAGCTTAATGGTGTGGGGAAGCTGCGGTGTGAGGAAGCCTGATAAGCCCCACCTTCCCCTTCTAGACGGCTTCTGAGATTTGAGCTTATAGGCAGAGGTGGATTGTGAAAAGTTTGTAATACCCTTTGTTTTGTTTGTTTGCTGTTTGAATGATATTAACACTATCTTCATATGTTTTTTACGTAGTTTAACACATAAATGAGATATAAAAATAGAAAAATATAAATAAAAATTGTTAAATTACCATAAAAAAGTAAATTGCACATTGAAGCACACTAATTTTTTATCCAACAAAAAAATAGAACGTACGAATAACAACGCATCATGTAGATATTCCCTCTCACGCTACCAAGCCCGTAGCAATGGCATCGCGTATTTGCCCCATAGTCCCATCATCTAGGGGCGCAGCATTTGTCACGCCATTAGGAGGTGGCCCTTATTGTAGAATATACTCTTCTCGCTCAACCCTCTCGAAATGCTCATCTCGTAGAGCACTGTCACGAATGAAATTATACAAACACATACATGCAGAGATAATCATCTTTTGCTTGTCAACTGGGTAGCTTGGTATGCCTCCTAAAATACGCCATTTCATCTTGAGAACACCAAATGACCTTTCGATGACGTTTCTTAATGATGAGTGGTGATGATTGAAGATCTCCCTCATCCCAATTGGAGCTGCCAGTTGAAATTCAGGTACATAGTATCGTTGTCCCTTATATGGTGCTAGATAGCCAATTCGGTTTGGATATCCCGAATCAACAAGATAGTACTTTCCTACAGTTAAAGAAAAATAAGCACATATTTGAAGCAATTAGTGATAATGAAACATATAAAATTGACATAGAAGATTGTTACCTCCCGGAGGGTGTGGATAATTCGCATATTCAACCAAAGCATCAGACCATACACGCGTGTCATGAACAGATCCAGGCCATCCAGTAACCACGAAAGTGAACCTCATGTCAAAATCACATATTGCCATGATATTCTGACTAGTATAACCATGTCTATTCGTGTGACTCACTTTGAGATGTGCTGGCACTGTCACAGGAATATGTGTTCCATCTATTGCTCCAATAGCATTATTGAAATGAGAAAAAACATTGGCTTATGAAGTCTATGATGAACTTCAGTGAAAGCAGGATCTTTTGGTTTGATATAATCACCAGCCATGCGGTCCACGCACTTCAAAACCTCACCAAATTTGACACTAATAGTAGATGCACTATGTTCAAATCTATCAGCGCCATTACTATTAGATTGAGGTGACCCACATGTCCATGGGATGGTGTTTTTGTTCAAAAGTTGGTCTGAACCCGAGACCAAATGAGATGAGAGGGAAAGCTGCAAATCACCCTCACCTGCGACGGGCGGCGGGCCGGCGGGAGAGCGGAGGCGACGGGCCGGGGGGAGTGCGGAGAAGGAGGTAGGGGCGGGGCCGGGGGCGGCGCCGGCGGCGGCGGGAGGCGACCGGGACCGGCGGGGGTGGGGACGGGGCCGGGGGCGACGGGAGGGGCGGGGTTGGGGGCGGGAGGCAGGGCTGGCGGCCGCGGAGGCGGGGCCGGCGTCGGGCGGCTTGCGGTGGGAGGCGGGGCCGGCGGGGCCGGCGGCGGCGGGAGGGGGCCGGCGGGGGCGGGAGGCGACCGGGGGCGGCGGGGGTGGGGGCGGGGCCGGGGGCGACGGGAGGGGCGGGGTCGGGGGCGGGAGGCGGGGCGATGGGGGCGGGGCGATGGGGGCGGGCTGGGGCAGGAGGGAGTGCGGGTTAGGGAGAAAAAAATTTGGGAAGTTTTTTTTATATACTCAGTGGCAGTGGTGGGGTAAATAACGTGAACTAGTATGGATGAAATGGTCATTCATGGTAAATTTTGCTAATAGAAGCTCGGGAAGCCTCAAAACTGGGCTTCCTCTCACCAATAGAAAAATCAGGTGCTTAAATTTTAAACTTAAGCTAAGCTATGCCTTCTAGACAGCTTATGGCTTCCTGGGGCCATAAGCCACCCCATAAGCTGTCTAGAAGGGGGGCCTATATCTTATTCGAGGCGGTTGGATTTGCACAACTATCTCTTTTATATATTATTATCTGAGACGGCCAGATCTGAGTAACCGTCTCGGATAAGCGTGTACACATAGGAACAGTATGACCTCTCATCACCCCCACCCTCATCTTTTGCACCACTCATTTTTATCTCACCTTGAATATTCTTGTGATGACAAAACTGATCACCCCTTGAATTAAAAAATAAAAAAAATTCTTCTCTCATTTTTCATTCCTGCTCAATGAGAACTACAACATGCCCAAAATATCTTTGCCCGATATGTGTTTTTCATATCCTAATATCTCGTGTAGAATGTGTATCCGTTGATGTCGAATCCTTACCAAGTGAGCACTCTGAATGTTGGTCCCTTCGCATACCATGTTAGCATGTCACTGGGGATCCTAAACGGAGACACTTTTTGAACCACTTGTTGGATTCTTTGTTATGCTCTCTCGTCCTCCACGCATCGGTTCTATTTGGATGGTCTTGCCCTAAATTTGTCTTGTGCTTGTCCATATACGAGGCAGCAGCACTCATGTGTTGCAACGCCGTGAAATGAATTAGAGCGTGTCCAGCTTGATCGGCAGTTACTGATTTTTTTCATGCTAAGATCGTGGTGCGCCAATCGGTTGGTTCGACTCCATGTAATCAACACAGAACTCAACAATCTCTTCTGCAACATAACCTTCCATAATACTTCCCTCCGGTCGATACCTGTTTCACACATAATGCTTCAGGATTCCCATGAATCTCTGAATGGGACATGCTCCGAAGGAAGACTGGCCCGCACATCTTGATCTCGTGCACAATGTGGACAATGAGATGGACCATTATATTAAAGAAAGAAGGTAGACAATACATCTCTAGCTGACATACAGTCTCCACCATCGCTAACTCTAGATCATCTAGTTCAAACACATCCATCACCTTCTGTGAAATCTTGTTAAAGAAGAAACACAGGTTCATGATTGTTCCTTGGACGTTAGGTGGCAGAATATTTCTAATTGCAATTGGTAGCACCTATGCTGATTTATTTCAAGTCCTGCATCGAGACAAGCCTTTTTATGTTGGTGGAGTAGCAGATGAATTTTCACACCATGCAAGACTTGCAAAACTCAGTTCTCTCGCCCTTGAATAAAGTGTAACAGGCAAGGGATGTATGTCTTCCCATTAGCTAGGCAGAAGTACTGGCTCCACCTCGGGTCTGATTCCCATATCAACCATGTCAAGTCGCGCCTTAACGCCATTCTTCGTCTTGTCCTTCATGTTCAGCAATAGACCCAGCACACTGTCACAAACATTCTTCTCTATGTGCATGACATCGATGCAGTGTCGGACGTCTAGGTCCTTCCAATATGGTAAGTCCTAGAATACCAATCTCTTCTTCTAATACGCAGACTTATCTACGGCTTTTTTTTCCGACCCTTTCAAAGCACGACATTGACATCATTAACCTTTTCAAAGATCTCTGCATCGCTGAATGGCCGTGGTTTCACACCATTCTCTATCCTCCCGTTGAACTGTGTCTTCCACCTCCGGTAACGGTGCTTAATAGGCAGGAACCTCCGGTGACCCATGTACACGACTTTTCCGTAATTCTTAAGACTTAAGCTCACGGTATTCTCCATGCATATGACACATCCTTTGTGTCCTTTCACTGTCTGAGTAGAGGTGTTGCTGAGAGTAGGAAAGTCTAGGATTGTATAGAACAACATGGTCCGCGGAGTGAAGTATTCTCTTTTGTTCGTATCTCATATCTGCACTACTGTGTTCCACAGTGTTTGTATATCATCCATCAACAGTTGGAAATACACATCGATGTCATTACTAGGTTGCTTAAGCCCTTCCATAAGTAGCTAAGCAGGTAGGTTGTACATGCTGAGAAGCACGGGCCAGGTGCTGTGTCGGCTGCTCATGTTGTCAAATGAGATTCATTCTATCCGTACTCAGTGCAAACCTTATGTTTCTAGTTTTCGCAACAAACAGAGGATACTTCCTATCGATATTTCTCCACTGAATAACATCAGCTGAGTGTCTTAGCTTTCCATCAGATGCCTTCCACTCTTCAGCATGCTAGCGAAAAAGCTTTGCTTCCTTTGAGTTCGTAAATAAACGCTTTAGGCATGGGATTACAGGCAGATACCAAGCAACCTTGGTAGGAGTCCCATTCGTAACCTCAACGCATTCATCAGCTCCATCTAGTCTAATCTTACCCTTGTACTGAGAAGCCTTGTACACTGGGCATGAATGTAAGTTTGCAAACTCTTCCTTTTTCTTACAGTCGTTCCGACATCCATGAATCTTCTCAACTTCTAATCCCAAGGGACAAAGCACCTTCTTGGCTCTGTATGTTTTTATGGATAACTCATTTCCCTCCAAAAGCATGTCCCTTAGGAGGCCCAACAATTCGTTGAAACTCTCGTCGGACCAGCTATTGCTCGCCTACAGCTTTGCCATATAACAACGTGAACTTAGCCTTGCATCCTAGGAATAGCGGTTTCTCCGATGCCCCATCAAGCCTATAAATTGTTGGTATTCTCTATCAATTTCATGCCCTTCAAATTAACACAACATCTCTTCTAGATCAGGCATCGAGTCAGCATCAACGGACATCTGATCATGTGAATCACAGTCGATATTAAACGGCATATCGGTTGCTTCTTCATCGGCAAGAATATCATCATCTGAGACTATGGCTTGATCTTCACCGCGCTTAGTCCAACTTGAATACCCTTACTTGAAACCTCTTTTAAACGAGTGGAACTCGATATGATAGAGGTCAAAAATTCTTACGTTACCACAATTCAAACATGGACACTACCTCGGCAGCTGCCAGAAATGCTCTCACACCATCTCTATACGCCTCTGTGTTGCGAGCTCCATACATCAACGAATGATCCATATATGCAGTGCATATACATAGTTTAAATTAAAGTTACAAATATAAAGTGCATTGAATTCGTGACATGATTGAGTTTAACATTTCTTCAATTACTAACCTAACAGAATTATAAAAATAATTACTAACCTAACTAACTAACTGTTGACGAAATGACTCTCGAACAGTAAACTTGGGCACCCCGGGTTGGGAGACCGAGGTGCTAAGAGGACGACTTGGGGAACGACGCCAAGCGACCACGAGAACTACACCGAATTACCGCCGGAGATTAATACAGAAATTGCAATGGAAAATAGAACTAGCACTCGGAGAGAAGAGCTTGGATGCATATGGGGTGCCGTTTCGCCCTTATATAGGCAAAACCGGCTCACAAGTGAATATACATCGTTGCCCCTAGGTAGATTACGGTTCTATCCTAGTTTGTATCACCGTACATCGGGTGAAACTGTATTCTCCCCCTCGCCGCTACCTACTATATGCGCCGACATATCCTCGATGTGCCTCGCCGGTACGGATCTCCACTGTGCTCGCCCCTTTCTCGTTGAGCTTGACTGAGGGTGAATTCCTGAGGGTCAGGCGCCCGGACGAGGCGCTGCCTTCTACCTTGGACCGGGCGTGCTCCACCTCCACCTCGTCCTAGAGGAAGAGGCCAAACTTAGCCTCGCTTGGGGCAAACAGTGTGTCCTTGCCAAGGCGTCTCACCAAATGTCCCTGGGGACCTCGGACTGGGCGCGGGCTGCCTCGTCCTCGTCCCGGAGAGAGGTTGACTTCAGCCTCGACCGGGGCAGGCGACGTGCCCCGGCTCACCTCGCCGGAGGGGAGGCGACTCATCCGGGGTTCCACTAGCGGGGGGGACGAGATGGCCTCACCAGGACTCCTCGCTGAATATCCTTAGGAAAGCTGTCATGCATGAGACGGTTAACGAGTGTAAAGGGGAAAGCGAATCAGGGGGTACCTCGTCCGGACGACCTGGCCGGACTCCCCCCAACAGTAGCCCCTTACAGGCGCGATCGACGAGAGAAACAACGTCGCTCGCGGCTGCGTCAAACCTTTAAATGGGAGGACGGGGAGTTCGGGACGAGGTGCCCCCAGACTCCAAGCTTTCTTTCCGCCCAGGTCCCTCAAACATTCCGCCCCCTATTTTGGATCGTAACCACTGAATCCGCCTCGTCCGCTTCCGCCCGTTACGCCGCCTCGAATCACGGACCATCCCGGGGCCTATAAATACCCCCGGGCCTCCCCTTTGCGACCTCACGTTCCTGCCTCCGTCAATCGCACCTCGCCGCTCCCCCGCGCTCGGCTTCCATCCCTAGCACAATTCGCAGCTCGGCCTGGATCACGCTCAAACGTCTTCAGGACGACTTAGCGTTTGAGGAAGAGAGGAGAACAACCATGTCAACTAGCAAGGCCGCTGCAGCCACGAAACAAAAAGGGAAGAAGGCTGCCGAGAAGGTCACCTATACTCGGTGGCTCGGAGTAACTCAAGCGTCCGAGACTACGCTATCTTGTCTTCGCGATGCGTGGTGCTTCCCCCTCGACTCGGATGAGCATGGTCCCGTCCTCCCCAAGGAGGGGAGCACGAGGGCCACCCTGCCCGAAGGGCACATCGTCGTCTTCGTCGATCAATTCAGGGCCAGCTTGTCCTTCCCGGCAGCCCCCATCGTCCAACTCGTCCTGAATCACTTCGGCCTGGAAATCTCAGACCTCAACCCCACGGCAATCTTGCGCCTGGCCATCTTCGAATGGGCGATGAAGACGATGAGGCTGGAGAGCATGGCGACTTGCTTCGCCATATTCCACGAGCCCGTAATGATGATGTCTCCCATCCATAATGGCGCCCACTCCCTCTTCAGGTCGATCGGGTTTCGAAGCAGTCGTGGGACCAACGCTCCCTACCCGGTGATGGCGCTGAAGAATAAGTGGAAGAATTGGCGCAACGAGTGGTTCTACTACTGGGTAGACGATCTCGGCTTTACCGGCGACAAGACCGCCCCCGGCTACTCAACTCGCCAGCTCGTCGTCACCTCCACCGACTTGGCGAGGCATGACGCCCTAGGCGAGATGAGCCACCAGCTCTCGTCGCGGGACCTGTTTGAGGAGTTCCTTCTCCTGAGGATCTGCCCGGTCGCCACTGGCTGGCGGATGAAGTGCCTCCCCGTCAGCGAGGGGAGGCCTCTCGGCCCGTGCTCCTTCTATGGGTATGAACCCACCAAAGGGTACGACCTCCCCTGAGCGGAGAGGGAGGCGAACCTCCTCCTCGGCCGGTATCTGCCGTCCGAGGCGAAGGCCATCTCGAAGATGATCGCAGGGCGTCGAAACAGGGCCTACGAACTCTTCAAGTGGGAGGTCCCTCCTCGCCCGGACATTGCCCCTGCTGGGGACACCAAGACGGGCGAGAAGAGGAAGCGGGCCGCCCCGTCCTCACAGAAGGCGAAGCAGAAGAGCATCACCCAGGAGCTGGCGGACTGGGAGGATGACACGGACAGTGATCGCTGCGAGTCGTCCGCCCCGGGCAGGACGAGCAACGAAGACTCGGGAGCGACGAGCGACCTACAAAGACGCGAGCCGACGCGCCCGCGAAACCTGGCCCAGGCGCGGGCAAAGGGCCGATGGGTAGCCTCTTCGCGGCAGTCCATTCGACGGCCGTGACCCAGGAGAAGTTTTCCTGGGAGTCATCCTCATCATCGTCCGATGTGAACATCGACGAGATAGTTGACATGGTCCGCGAGGATGCCGTGGGCGAGAGTCGTCGGAAGGACGCTCCGGCTACCGAGGGGATTCCGCCTCCCGAGGCTACTCGTCCAGGGGGAGCCTCACCCGAGGGAGGTGCGGCACCAGAGCAGCGCGCCTCCTCGCCCACGCCAGCCGCGGGGGAGCCCTCGCCTCGCCTCGTGGGTGCGCGAGTGTCAGGCAACGACGTCGCGCCAAGGCGTTCCCCTCCCCGAGCCACGACCGCGGAGGGGGCCCCTGCTCCTCACCCTTCGGGTGCGTTGGTGACGGTCCTCTCCTCCTTCTCGACCCCGAGGGAAAAAGCCAAGGACCGGGGTTCTCTTGACTCGACACTTTAGCCTCCTCGCCCCCGGATGATGCTCTCTAGGCCGCTCGGGCCAGACCTCGCCGCCTCGCCATTGGATCCACTAC
>JAGXJF010004322.1:0-116024 GCA_019208055.1 Stipa capillata
GCCCATACGTGAACGGAGCGAGGCGAGTTGCAAGGATTTTGGCGACGGCATGAAACAAACTGATTGGGCGATAGTCAGATATTCCTTCCGCTTCATCTTTTTTTTAAGTAGGACAATGTTGGCCGAGTTTAGTCAGTGAAAGTTGGCAGTCTGAAGGTTTTCAAAGAGGTAGATGACCTTCATGACATCATTCTTAATGATTTCCCAGCAATTCTTATAGAAAGCACCGGTAAAACCATCAGGCCTCGGCGCCTTATCACCTGGCATTTGGGAAATTTCTGGGAAACTTTGTTTTCTGTGAAAGGGTCGTCAATGCCTTGGAGGTTATTTTAATGTATGCCCATTTCATTCCAGTCAAAATCCATCGTCCTAGGCAGCCCTTTCACCATTATGCTCGAGAAGTGGGAGTGGGTAATGCTCTCTTTTTCATCATGGCTCATCACCCACCATTGTTGTGTTTAAGGCGATGAATATGGTTCTTCCTGCGTCTGGCATTTGCTCTTAAGTGGAAGAATCTTGTATTTGCATCGCCATCCTTTAAGATTGAGATTCTTGCACATTGCTTTTTCTAGAGTGCTCAAGAACAACTAGACCAATGACCCTGCGCTTGAGCCTAATGCGAAGGTCTCTCTCATCCCTAGAGAGGGGCCTTGATTCCTGAGCTACCTCAATGCGTAGGATGATGAGCAAGGCCATATGGAGCTTGAGTTTTGCATCAGCGAAGAGTGATCTACTCCACACCCTTAGGTGTTTACCAGTTTCATGAAGCTTGTGATGGAGAATTTGGCAAGGTTCAGAGCGGCCAACGCTCTCGCTCCATGCTTGACGAACAACATGCTCGAAACCTGGCATTTTTATCCAGAAGTTTTCAAATTTGAAATGGCGCGGCCGACGGGGCCCACGTTCATCTGCCAGGAGGAGCGGGAAATGGTTTGAGAGGGAAGAGGAGAGGGCACGTAGGACGTGAGATCCAAAGTGAAGGTCCCAATCCTCGTTGCAGAAGAAGCCATCAAGTTTGCACAGAGTTGGGTTATTTCGTTGTTGCTCCAAGTGAACCTCCTGTTTTGCAAGTGTATCTCCTTTAGCTCACATGCATCCAGGGTTTGCTCTAAACCTGTTTATCATACTTCTATTTACATTTCTCTTATTCTTGTCTCTTGCTCTGTGGATTTGGGTTGAAGTCCCCTAGAGCCAGCCACTTCTCGCCTCCAGTTGGTTTGTGCGCTATTTATTCCGCAAAGAACTCATCCTTCCTCGCTGATGATGTTGGGCCATATACTGAATGATTTTGAATTTAGAATTGTCATGGATCACTCGCATCATTGCGGCTAAGCAGAAAACGCCCGTTTTGACATTTGAGATTTCTACGACTTCGGCATCCCATAACATCAGGATGCCCCCTCTCGTGCCCATGGCCGGTCTTTGCGCATAGTTTTTTAGTCTATTCCCTCCCAAGAAGGAGGCGGTGAACTGGTCAATATCTGCGAGCTTTGTTTCTTGGAGGCTTACGATATGGCTGCGGGACACCGCTATGATTTCATGGACAGCAGACCGCCTGTTTGGACAGCTCAAGCCTTGCACGTTCCAATTGAGGAAATAAGTTGTTGTTTTTGTCATTTGTATACACGCTGGGGATTCAAGAAAGCAAGCAAGGAAAGAAGCATTTGGGTGGATACTGGGAATGCATTCTGATATAGCCATGGTGATACACTAGCAAGCATTCTGATATAGCCATGGTGATACATCCAAAAGAACATGGCATGCTGATGGCAAGAGTTACAAACGGAGAGCTGCTGGTTTCCCCAGAAGCAGCTCACTAAAAGACACGAAAGCCTTCCTAACATATTGAAGAGCAGGCATCGAAATAGCAGAGCCATGCAGGGGCTAAACCGCTATGTCAAGGCTTAGTGTGGCCTCCTCTTGAACAATAGCGCCAGCTCCTCCATGGGCAATCAGAGCGTCCTCAATTGCCGTTGCAAGGTCGCAGTCAAGACGGAATAGACCACGTAGTGCCATGATTGCAGTGGTTGGCAGCTGGATTGGAATAACTTGACGAAGTCAGTTACAGCCCCCCTCAGAGACGAGCTCGCTGGCGTCCGGAATGTCGAGCTTGCGGCATAGCAGTTTTTCGGCCATTTTGGCAATCGGGGTGGCCTTGTGCTTTGTCTTGAGCCTAGAGCTAGAGCGCCGGATGGAGATGCCTGCAAGAGTCTTCCTCCTGGTCTTGGGTGGCCGAGGCGGCGAGGAGGCAGGAGATAACAATAGCGGTGCTTCACTTGGCCTGAATAGGGGTGCGGGGGTGCTGCGCTGCCTCCTCAGGTCCCCTGCTGCCGCGGTGAGCACGGGGGAGTGTGTGCTGGGGTCCCTGCGGGGATGAATAGCGGGTTGAGCTGCCCTGTCCGGTCATGAAGTCCCCCAGCCCCGCTGTGGTTGCGTGTGGGAGGTTTGGCTGTAGGAGCAGAAGGCGTGGCGGCGCAAGCTCACGGAGCAAGCCTCTGGCTTGGGGGCTCGACTGCGAACCGGTGGCTGACCCGGCGGGTAGCTGCGCGTGGCTCCCGCTGGTGGCGTGGTGGACCTTCCCTGTTGGGCAGGTGGCATCAGGATGGAGGTTGGCGACGTCGGAGGCATCCAATCCGCCCTGGACCGCCGTCGACTGGACGCAGGAGAGGCACTACGCGTAGGGCTCCGTCCCCTGGGCAGGCCCACGCCGCGGGCCGGTAAGCTGGAGTCGAAGCTGTCGTCACCAATGTTACCACGGCCCCTGGTGGTGATGGAGCGGGTAGTGGTTTCCCAGGCGCTCATGTTGGCGCCGTTTGAGGCATCAACGACGCCTCGTCCGTTGAGGCCAGGCGCCGCCGCGCATGGCAAGTTGGTGGCAGTGATCGTTTCGATTTCCAGAACGGTCCCGCTCTCTGCGGCATCGTCACGCGCGTGCCGATCCTGGCGCGGAGTCCAGGAGAGGCTCCTGCGAAGCCGGTCGCGCCAAGAACCTTGATCACGAGCGCCGTGTCGGCCACGATGGCTATCGTGGTCGTCGTCGGGCATGTCCCTGCTCTCATTCTGACGGCGAGGTTGTTCATGGCGATCCCGTACGGCTTCCTCTCCATCGGTGATGCCAAGTCTCCATTTGAACTCCTGAACTTTTGGCCTGGCCGGCCGACCGTCGTCGATTGTCATGGAGTGGTCTTCATGCAGTGCAAGGTGGACGAGGATGCGGTGCTAGAGGCCTTGTCTACCCGTCTCCGTCGGACCTGCAGGAAGAGCATTGCGGGCAGGGAGGGTGATCCAAGATACCTTTGGTATTGTGCTCAGGTTTGCAGTCCATGCCCAGAGCCCTAGAGTCTCTGCATCTTCTTTGCGACGGGTGCGGCCCTCTATATAGTCGAGGGAGGCGGCGCAGCCGATCACTCTGGCGGCAACATGTTCGTTCCAAGCGTGTAGGGGAACCCCTTCAAGGCAGAGGCGCACGTGGTGCTTCATGTGCACGCTCTCCGCGTGAGCCTTGCGACGCCAGGGCCTGCACTGGATGCGCAGGTTGCCGAAGTCGAAACCACCACTGGCCACGGTGGCGGAGCAATGGTGTTGGTGGATGAAGCGAACAAGGTACGGCTCGGGGAAGTGTCGTACCACGCTGATGTCCTCAGCACGCACACCAAAGAGGACGTGAAGGCCTGGGCGACGGTGTCGGTCGCCACATCAGTGCGCTGAGTTAAGCCATGCCACTGCAGCGTTGGAGGCGAGGACCGCCGCCTCCTGCTGCATCTCCGAGGTGGCGGAGATTACCGCGTAATCCTCTGTTGGCCTGGTGTCTGCGTCGCCCAGCCTCGGCATGACTGGAGGATGTCCAAGCGTGGGGCCAAGTGGATGGGGCACGTCGCGGGGTGGCCTGGTCGGAACTCTTCAAGCTCGAGGCGTCGACCGAGGATCTTGAAGTTTGCACTCACGAGCGCGGTGTCCTAACCGGAGGCAGGAGGAGCATTTGATTGGGTCCCTGCACTGGACCCGCCCGGTGCCCTTTTGAGAGAAGCTTTGAATGCAGGGAGCCGCGGAGCCGCGCGGCGTGGCGTTTGGCGCGGGCCAGCCTGTTGCCAGTCGCCGTGTGCATCATCGTCGCGTGCTACAGGAGTTCGGGTGGCATGAGCTGCCTGGGGCAGCCGGTTGACACGCAGCTGGGTGGAAACATCCCCTCTAGTTACCCCATCCCCCGGCAAAATGGACTTTGGAGGAGTTAAGGTGGCTCTCCCGAGCGACGATGGCGGACTCTGGGACTTGAATGCGCGCGGCCGGGGTAGGAGAGGCAGTTGGTAGCTCGGCTGCAATGAAGGCGGGACAAGCGCTGCGAGCCTAGGGGCACGGACCATGCGGCAGGAGCAAGTCAGGTGGAGTTTCCAGGACGATATCCAAGTCGCCAGATGCGGCCGCGTGTGTGCTGGAGGACGGGGCAGCGGTGATGGATCTGGATCTGTGACCTGAAGCCAATGTTGGGGATGAAGGTGAACTGGGAAGACGAGGAGGCGTGTACCTACTGGGATGACCGCCGGCGGTGGTGAGAGCTGTGGGGATTGGAGCGAGAGCCCGAGGGAGGTCAATGGCTGGACCTAGTTGGCTGCCGCCGGGAAGGGCGTGGACATTGCCTCCTTCTTCACTCCTTCAGAGAATTTTTCATTATTCACTCCGCGTCGTATAACTTCTGTAAAAAAAATTAAGAATAGGATCACACGGACACGCCGGAGCATGAACCCACTACTCATGGCCAATTCACGTAGCGCGACCCGAGCCCAAACCGGTAGCCCACCCTGAACCTAAGACGCACGAGTCCAGAACCAGCAGTCGGCAAACAAAACAAAAAGATCTACACTGCACGGCAAAGCAATCGGCCGCTAAAAGAGCAAGAGAAGTCGTGACAAGCGGCAAACCGCGCCAACAAAACGGTACAAGCATCAAAGCACATAGTACACTATCACAGTGGAGCCACGCATTCTGAAGTTCCGATTTATTAGGTGACACGTACGAATGATACGATTCACCACGAAGAACCACATGTACATGCACGGGACAGAGAGCGACGAGAGCTGCTTCTTATTCCCTTGTTGTCACGACCACAGATACGTACGTACTAGCTACACATGAACCACTTATTACGCCTGGTCGCATGGTGGTCGAGCTCACGTACGTAGCTCACCGCTTCAAGAAGTCCTGGAGCCAGTAGCTGGACCTCTTGCGGTACCTCTTGAGGGTGTCGCGGTCGACGTAGATGAGGCCGAACCGGTCCTTGAACCCATCCCCGAACTCGAAGCAGTCCATGAACGTCCACGTAAAATACCCCTTCACGTTCACGCCTTCCCTGGATCGATCACCCGAACATATATCAATTCGTTTTTGTCAAATCAAGACTCGTGATTGATGTGCGTTTTATGTTTATAGTCATGGATGTGCACGTACTCGATGGCCTTGTGCACGAACTTGAGGTGGTTGTAGTGGAACAAGATCCGGGTCTCGTCCTTGAGCGCCTCTTTGATCGGGATCGTGCTGTTGTTCGCCTCGTCAGTGCCTGTATGCACGCAGCCAAAGATAATGAACGTTAACCATGCATGGTGAGAGGCAGAACCAGCTTGGAATTATCAGATGTGTTCGATCATGGGGATTAGTGTTTTTTTTAAACCGTTCTCAGTGATGTAGATGGTCGGGTTGTTGTATCTCTTCTTGACGTACAGCAGGAGCTCGCGCAACCCCGGCGGGTAGTTGAAGAAGATCGAAGTGTAAGCCTGACAAAATATTCAGATCGATGAAAACTTCAGTCAGATTCACACTACCTCAGAAAACACCTCTCCTGCATAGTCTCCACTGACGGATGAATAGGTACCCGTCAGTGGTTATTCAGGTAGACGGTCCAAATTCAGAAGAAAAAATAATTATTGACGGTGCAAAACATGGCCCATCAGTAGTTTTGTATTTCTAATGACGGGCCCGTTAATATGGCCTATCAGTAGAGTATATTACATCACTGACGGGTCCAAATTATGGCCCGTCAGTGATGTTACAGTCCAAACCACTGACATGCTTAAAATTCAGCCCGTTAGTGATGTTTTTGGCCCAAACTACATAAACCATGCATCCTCTCTAACCCTAACTCCTCCCTCCTCTCTCTCTTTCTCCCCACTGGCCGCCGCCCCCCCTCCTCCTAACTTTATCTCCCCCGTCGGCCGCACTCCTCCCTCCTCTCTCCCGAGTCGCCTCCTCCCCGATGTCGCCGGCCCCCTCCGCCTCCTCTCTCTCGCGCCGCCTCCTCTCCCTCCGCTTCCGGCCGCCTCCGCCTCCTCCCCGACGCCGCCGGCTCCCTCCGTCTCCGCCACCTCTCTCTCCCTCCGCCTCCGCCGCCTCTCCCTCCGCTTCCGCCTCCTCTCCTTCCGCCTCCGCCGCCTCTCTCCCGCGCCGCCTCCTCTCCCTCCGCCTCCTCCCCGACGCCGCCGGGCCCCTCCGCCTCTGCCCCCTCCCCGCCGCCGGATCCGCACCCTCGCCGCTGGATCCGTCCTCCCTGCCGTCGGATCCGTGCCCCCGGCCGCCGGAGATGCGAATTGAGGAACTTCCCGGCGATTCGGGCGGAGGGGACGGTGGAGGAGGGGGTGGGGAGCTGCAGCTGCGTCGCGAGGAGGAGGAGGAGGCTGGGGTGGAGGCTGCGAGTGGGGCGGTTTCGCCAAGGTCGCCTTGGCCACTGGCAAGCTCACCAGGTTCGAGTACGGCGAGGGCCGGTTCGGTGGCGAGCCCTGCTTCGTGCCTATGGATGCCGCGCACGCCCGTGGCGAGGATGACGGCTACGTGCTCTCCTTCGTCCGCGACGAGCGCGCCGGCACCTCTGAGCTCCTCGTCGTCAACGCCGCCGACATGCGCCTCGAGGCCACCGTGCAGCTGCCTTCACGCGTCCCCTACGGCTTCCACGGCACCTTCATCGGCGCCGGCGCACTTCCACTGGTGGAATCAAGTCGATGAGGTCGGGAAATTTTGTTCTTCCCTCTTTGATTTCGTTGCTTTTTGTAGTACTTTTCAATTCTAGCTGCTAATTACTACTGTGCCTCTGGTGTTCATCTCATCTCGTCTACGGGCTCTGCTCTGTAATGTAGCTTATAGTGGTTGCGATCATGGCTGTTTGTGCCCGTACTGTTCTCAGAGTCGCATGGAAGCTATTCGTTTAGCTATTGATGCGTCTGTAGGCTATGTTTTGATTATTCTCTGTGTAGTGTGATGTGGATTTCGTGGCTATGCCCTATTGTAATTTCGGCTACCTTTGCTGTGGAGTTGGTGTTTCAATTGGTTTAGAACCTTAGATTGTTCTGTTCTAACTGTTCGTGAATTTTTTTTGTTTGCTGCTGGGTGCTGTTCCTTTCCCAAGCGACGTTTTGCGGCTGAAGAAGCTCGGAGTTTGTGGTGTGGTGACACTAAACGAATCATATGAGAGGCTTGTTCCTAGGTCATTGTATGAGGTAATTACTGCATGCACCATTGTTTGCCATCTTGTTGTCTACCCATCAGATCCATTTTTAAGCAAAGCTTCACCTGTCCTATTTTTTGGCTGATGGATCAGGGTATTCGGTTTTGTTAGGTACATTGTTATTGTGCTATGCTGGTAGTTATGGTGTATAGAAGACCTAATATCAGTGTTGTGTTCACTGTACAAGATCAACCAAGTGCCGTAGTTGTGATGGCAAAAGTGTTAGTGAGATGAAGCTGCTAATTTGGTATTGAAGAGCTTATGTACCCCCTTGTAGAAAAGAGAAAATGAAAAGAAAAAAGGAAGCAAGAAGAACTGACGTGCTGTTCTCCTTTTCACCGTTCTAACTTATTTTACATGTAACTGTATATTCGATAGATGGTTTTGATATGGCGTAAACATACTGTCTGTACTTATTTTGCAAATGCTGCTGGCTTCATCAATTCTAAGAAGGATTGACGTTGCTTATTTCTGTTTCTTTTTGTGTTACAATTTTCAATCAATTAGCAGCGATCCTCTTTGCAATCATTACCTTTGCTAAAGTATAAATCCGCCAGTACCACATAAGCTAATGATCTTTGTGATTTTACACTTCCACTGACGGGCACAGGACGTGCACCCGTCAGAGCAAACGGTACCACTGACAGGCAGAAATTCCACGCCCATCAGAGAAAGTCCCGCCCGGGCAGCGCTGGAAGGCTTTTCACTGACGGTCCGGATCCACCCGTCAGTGAAAAGCTATCTCTACTGATGGGCAGAGGGCCCGCCACTGACAGAAGCTTACTGACGGGCTCCGAACCCATCAGCGAATGCCGTTTTTCGCCCATCAGTGAAGGCGTTTTCTGAGATAGTGTCAGCTCAATCCACAGGTACAACGCGATCATGCTGCACAAAATAGATCGATTCATGACTGTGCCTGCGTACGTACCGGTGGCCCGATGGGGACGCCGTCACGGTAACCTGTTTCGGTGACCCAGTTGTCGGTCCCGTACGACGCCTCCAGCTTGTTGGGCGCCGGAGCCGCCTTGGCGTAGTTGGTGGTGTAGTAGTTGATTCCGATGAAGTCGAACGATCCCTTGAGCATCTCAGACTGCTCCGCCGTGAACTCCGGCAGCCGCCCCACGACCAGCTTCCTCATCGTCTCCGGATACTCGCCGTACACGATCGGGTGCATGAACCTGATCATCGAACACGTACGCGCGAAAAAACGCAGAGTTTCCCATCAGTTCACATCGTCAATAAAACTCCGAACCTGCCTAGGTAGTTTATCATGCACGTACCATCCGAACATGAAGTCGAGGGCCCGCTTCTGGGCGTGCCTATCGGCGTTGGAGTCGCTGTAGGGGATGAACCAGTGCGACACCTGCGTGATGCCGACCTCGCCCTTCTGCGCCGCCTGGTACTTTGTCCGGTACAGGCGGACGGCCTCGGCGTGGGCGACGAGCAGGTTATGGCCGGCGACGTAGGGCTCCGTGCCGGAGTTGCCGGCGCCGCACGACGCGGACACGTACGGGGAGCACCGGCCCGGGGCCATGATGCCGGTGCTGTAGCCGTTCATGCAGAAGATGGTGGCCTCGTTGAACGTGTTCCACAGCTTCACCCGGTCGCCGAACAGACTGAAGCATAGATCGGCGTACTCCAGGTAGTCCTTCCTGCGCATATCAATGTACTGCATGAGCATCGTGTTCGATAGTATGCAAGCTAAAAAAATTCATGCGATCAGTGGTGGTGAGGTGAAATTAATTACACGATGTTTTCGCTCAAAAAGCCTCCGTATTTGTCCTCGAGGACCTGTGGGGTGTCCCAGTGGAAGATTGTGACAAAAGGTTTTCAGCCCTGCCATGAACCAATATTTGTCAGGAAAATAAAATCATAGAGGCCTTTTGTAATTTCGATTTCTTGAGGGAAGTAAGCAAGAAACTAACCTCTACCTACGACCTCGTTGATGAGGCTGTTGTAGAAAGCGACCCCTTCTTTGCTCACTCCTCCGCTGATGGTTCCATCTGCGGGAATGTTAAGCAGCCACTTAACAGTTAGCTAAGTACAAAGTTGATTGGAAATTAATGTTCATAATTAAACAGATGATATGCTGATACATAATTATTTAATCGCACGTTTATATGCTGAAACGTCACTTACTTGGTAGGATCCTGGTCCATGCAAGGGAGAACCGGAAGGTATCCATGTTCATGTCGGTTATGAAGTTCAGATCCTCCTGCAGTTTAAATTTTTTCCAAGGATTCAGCAACTTATGCTACGATAGCTCATCATGTATAATCCAACTAAAGAGAAGGATCTCGACCTTGTACCGATGATAAAAGTCATTAGCTACATCTCCAGTGCTATTGTCTGCAATTTTACCTGCAGACAACCATTTTTATCTGCGTGTCAGATAGTGTAATGGTTAGTAAAAGGTGAGAAGCTCGCATGATTCACGATAGATCAGCCAAGAAAAAAGACCCTTCGATGTGCTCTTCTTTTTTGGCCGATATATAGTCCGATACAAAATTACATGCTCCTAATATCCTTATCTTGGGAGAGTAGCACCCATAACACTCACCACCGTGCATGAACAGCAATTGAGAACGCGTGCCGGTTCAGAAACTGCCATCACCTGTTGTCAGGTCAATATGCTAGTTTAAGGCACTCCAAACCTTTCTATATCTACCCAGTGTCCTCACATGAAAAGGACGTTAAGATACTCGTGTCTCGTGCTAATTTTATCTCGAGAAATCGACAGGTCTCGTTAAACTTTCAGATCATTTACAATTGGTTCCTCCCACGGTGCACCTCTTGAGCAAACGCTGGTAAATACGTTCTTGCAAACAGAGAGAGACAAGAGACGGACCTGGAGTGTGGCTGAAGGTGTCCCAGATGTGCCGACCTCGCTTATCGACGGCACCTTCGTACTGCAACAGAAGAACATAGCAACGCAGAAAGATTCAGGCAGAATGGCAGAGCGATGCAAAGCAACAACGTGAAAACCCCAAACGCCTCTTCCAACTCCAGACGAAAAGAGCTCGATGCCTTTGAGCTGCAGGACCTGGTACGCCGACGTGCCGGTGCCGAAGATGAACCCCTCGGGGAAGCTGGACCTGTTGAACGAGCCGCGAGCGCCGCCGCCGACGGCGAGAGCCGCGAAGAGGAGGGCGGCGAGGAGAGCACTACGATCCATCGCAACTGCGGCACCCATTGCCGGAAACGGGACGGCTTGATGGTACTTATACAGGAACGACGACGCAGTGTATGAAATCTGGAGAATGGCTATGCATGGGCGGTGTTATTAAGTGGCTCCCATGCATCAGCATCAGTCCATGATTCGATGGTTATGCTCTTGACACTTGGACGGAGCAGGTTGATTAGCAGCAGCTTCCTGAATAATCTCACAGGTAGGAGTTGTTCTCATGAGAAGTACTTCTGCGTGATTGCGAGATAGCTGAAAAGGATTAGAAGTTGTTGGAATATTATACTTAAGCACGACATCCACGCTAATCCGGCCTCTTGTGTGCATTTTCTTGACGTATCATGAGAACCAGTGCGACCGGCCACTGGATGTAAGTAGGAGGTGTTTCTATGGGAGTTTGCGTGGATATAACTGAAGATTTGTGGGGTTGCCGAGATCAAGAGGAGGATCACTCAATTGATCAGGCTCGACTTTTATGCATGGGATCGTATCATCTTTGTATTATGGACGTTCATCACAGACAAGGTCATTATCGACTTGTATGAGCATGCACATATCATATCCACTGCAACGCAGCATTTTTGCAGTTTTTTTAAATCTGAAGATGCTTCCCACAAGTTTACAGCGACATTACCGACAAACTGTAGAATAGCCTAACAATGTGCCGCCTTGTCTCTTATTCTGGAAAAAATCGTAGTTAAATTCCGTCAAATGCAGTTTGGAGGGTTATTTATGTAGATTTCACACTGTTATTTTCCAGTATTTGAACTCCTAAGCTGTGGGACGTGTGTAGGGATGACAGCAGGTCCGTTTCATGATATCTCTCTTTTTTGCAAGTACAAAAAAGACATAAATATACACATGATCTCTGTTGAATGTTGTGTTGATATATTATCCGAATTCATATTGATTCACATCAAGTCATGTACATAAGATCCATATAATGGACCGCTTGAGATTGGAGGACGCAGTGAGATCTTGGTGTGGCCACACCAAGCGTTCTACTTTTTGGATCTTCTGTGATAGAGGCATTTTGGGATTTTTTTGTTCTTTACATATTTTGTTTTGTATACGACTTGAGTCAATAATTTGACACCTCTACAAATACCTCTTGTAAGCTGCACGGGACAAGATGTGGTCTCATTATTAATCCCCTGTGTTTGTAAACCCTCCCGATATAATGAAGATCGCCATCATGCGCCCATGGTTTTTTTCCGCAATAGTTTTCCATGTAAAATTCAATGTTCCTGTTCTTGATCTATTTTGTTTATTGCCTGTCGATTTCTAACAAATGGTATTAGAGCCACTTTTGTTGCCCATTCAATCTAGGGTTGTTCGACATGGCATCAATGAAGTATGATCTTCCACTGCTAGATCGGGACACACGATTCTCATTGTGGCAAGTGAAGATGCAGGTGTTATTGGTGCAATTCGATCTGGATGAGGTGTTGGATGGCTTCGGGGCAAAGCAGCTAATACTTGGTCCGATGAAGAGAAGAGGAAGGATCGTAAGGCTTTATCCCAGATTCAACTTCACCTGCACAATAATATTCCGCAAGAGGTGCTGAAGATCACATCAACCGCTGCCCTATGGCTCAAGCTAAAAGAAATTTGCATACCAACAAGATGCATCTCAAGCAGAAGGTGTTCTTATACAAGTTGCAGGAAGGAGGTAATGCGTTGAACCATATTTTGTAATTTAAAGAAATCATCTCTGACCTAGAGTCAATAGAGGTAAAATATGACGAGAAAGATTTGTATTTAATTCTTTTGTGTTCTCTACCTAGTTCATACTCAAATGTCAGAGATACCGTATTATATAGTTGTGATACACTGACCATTAATGAGGTTTATGAAGCCTTGCATGCCAAGGAAAAGATGAACATATGGTGTCTCCTGAAGGATCAAATTCGCAAGCAGAAGGCTTGTCTCTTCGTGGCAGAGCAATGAAGAAGAACTCAAAAAATGGAAACAAAGTTAAAAAGTTTGAGCGGGTACAAGGGCTTGTCGAAGTCCAGAGGTAAGTACAAGTCGTGCAAATATTGCAAGACAGATGGGACACGACATATTTGAGTGTTACAAGTTACAAAACAAGGAAAAGAGGAATGAGACGTATATACCGAAAGGTGCTGATATGCTTGTGGTTTCTGTTTTTGCTGGATGTGCTGAAAATAATGATGAATAACTTCTTGATACCGTCTACACTTTTCATATGTGCCCGCATAGATGTTGGTTTACCACTTAGTGCTTATCAATGGTGCTGGTTCTATTTGGATGGGTGATGACCATGCTTTTAGATCACAGGAATTGGCTCTATTTTGTATCAAGATGCTTGACAACACTATGAGAACTTTGTCAAATGTTCGGTACATACTCAATATGAAGAAGCGTTGAGTGCTTTTGATGGTAAAGATTACAACAATTCAGGTGGAGATAAAGTCCTCAAGATCACCAAAGGTTCTCTTATTGTGATGAAAGATAACAGAAGGCCTTCAAATGGTATGACATTTATAGGTAATGCTATTGTTGTTTCAAATGATAATCATGATGATATGATGACTAAGCCAGTTTCTATTACTGAGTTTGAGTTTTGCACATTAGTCTAGACTTTTGGCGCATGGTGAATATTTAGTCGTTGAAGGAGTTGAGTTTGTTGGTATTTGATATGCTACAAGGAGGGAATTTGTCTCAAGGAGGAGATTCTTGATGTATGATCAGATTTCATATTGATTCACATCAAGCCACCCACATAAGATCCATATAATTGATCGCTTGAGGTTGGAGGACATGGTGGGTCTTGGTGTGTCCACACCAAGCGTTCTACTTTTCAGATCTTCTGTGATGGGGACACTTCGGGATCCTTTTGTTTATAAATTATGTCCTATATATGACTTGAGTCAATCATTTACCACCTCTACAAATACCCCTTGTAAGCCGCATGGGATGAGATGTGATCTTATTATTAGTCTCCTGAGTTTGTATACTCTCCCAACAATGAAGATCACTATCGTGCGCTCGTGGTTTTTTCCCACAAGGGTTTTCCACATAAAAATCGGTGTTCCTGTTCTTAATCTATTTTATTTATTGCATGTCAATTTCTAACATGTCACCTCCATTAGAGCGTGGGATGGTTGGTTTTCCTCCACTAGGAAGAAAATTCATAAAATCCATCCTGTCAAGTGAGGCAAGTCTGTTACCGTCGAGATTCTAGTTATTAGCATGACACGTGGGATCACATATGATTGGTTTATGAGCACTAGCGAGACGTAAATAAATCCTAGACTAGATCTCTAGTCTATTCCCGCCCAAGCAACCTCATGCTATTACGCATGCTCCTGTGTTGCTTGCCTCCTCCTCTAACACTGTTGTCAGTCCTACCTTCAAGCACAACCATTGGTATCCTTCTCGAGCTTCGTCGTTGCCCCTTTGATGAGACAGTGACCCGATCTTTTAATGAGATGATGATAGCTATTGATTTGGTGAAGCTTGACCTTGACGATCTAACTATACCGTACTAGACGATACGCCTTAGCAATTACTAAACCAATCTCCGATGGTTATTGACCTTGCCGTAGGCGTGATCAACTTGAACAACGAGGTTCGAGTTCCTGCAAGCAAGTGAAGAACCAGCAAGAATTGTGATAAGTTACAATCTGACATTGCGATTATTAAATTGGCACAAGAGCTAGAAGAACGAATTTGGGATTCCACTGACGATCTGAACAAGGCCGTAGTCCTACACGACTTGTAGATGTGAAATTGTTGCAGTAGCTAAACAATTCAATGAAACCCAAGTCCTAGAGTAGAAGCTCGGGGTGTATTTATAGAGGGGTTGAGAGGATTTTCGTGCCCCTTAAGATAGGGGTCCGAAACAACCTCTAAAACCTAATTCGCCTTGAATACAAACTCTAAAACTTGTCTATCTTGCTTAAATCCGAAATTACACTGGTCTAGCCCAAATTTGAGGTGGCACAGCACCATGTGCTAATTATGGACGAAAATACAAAATAGAAACTTGTATATTTCGTCAAGTCTTCATACTCTATTATGATGACTTCAAAGTCTTATAATAGCTTGACAGCGACTCAACATCTCCTTTCTTATACCTAGTAGCGCTGCCATCCTCTTCCTCACTTGACCCCATGTTCCTGAGTGATATAACATCATCTCCTTTGAGCGGCATCATGGAGTTCATAGAAAATGATGGAGCTTCGAGAAATGAATTTATCTGACTATTAAGTTAAAGTGCTCGAGCTTATGTCACTAGACGCTATAATTGTGGAGATATAATTGTATTGGTGTTAGGGATGTCCTCGTCACCCTTCCTTGGAACATACCATCGACGTTCTCCTCTAGCTCCTCCCTCCTTGAGCACCACCATGAACATTGGATCCAAGTCTCCCCTTCAAGATCCACAGCAGCAATGGCGCTAATGGTGGGCCAAAGATCGATTAGGAGGCGTTGGCGGATTAATTGCCCTACGGCGAACAGGAACAGATGAAGCCTAGTCTAGGCTGTCACCAACGTCGGACTGTAACATCCCTCATATAGATAATGATATACTTCTTTTTATCTTTCCAATGGACGTGTATATGTCTAGGCTCCGAGGACAGGGTAAATTCCCCCCAAGCCCATGGCCGAGGCAAAAAAAGCCATGGATTTTCAATAGTCCACGAATGTGGAAGGTTTCCTTCCAACTGGACATCGCCCATTACTATCCCAAGTTGTGTGAGATTTTTTTTTAACTCAGGCACCTTTTTATTAACTTAATACAATGTTACATGGTTCACTAACACATTCTTGATGCTCCAACTGCTGAAGTCTTGGTGCTCCAAAACAGCATGGAGCTGACCAATCATGTGGGGTGTAACAGAATCATAATGAAATCCGATTGTCTACAGGTTGTCAGCGTTTTGGGTGGCGTGGTGGCTGGGATATTCAGCGACTACCGGACTTTGACGATGCAGTTCGTCAAGACAACTTATACGATTATCCAAAAAAAGTGAACGATATAACTCATGAATTAGCTAAGACGGTGAAATCTGAACCGGCGTCAGTTTGGTTGGATGACCCTCCTAAGCCGTGTGAGCTTTAGGGCCTGTTTGGTTGAGCTGTGGCTGTTGACAAAGCTGCTGTTGGCTGGCTGTCTGGAAAAGTTGCTGTGGCTGTGGGAAAGTGAACATATAGCTTTTGGTTGATCCAAACAGTCTACAGCATTTTAGAAAATGAGCACTGAAGTTTCAGCATATTACAAAAAGCTGGCAGAAGGCAGCTTTTCTAAACAGCTGAATTTGCACTGCAAAGCCCACAGCTACCGTTGGCAAAAGCTGCTGAAAAACTGACCGTTTGGTTGGGCTGCAGCTTTTTCCAGTGAAAAGCTACTGAAAAACTCAACCAAACACCCCCTTAATATGATCGCACTAGCGAGCTCTTCCACGGTCGAATAGAAAAGAACAATATCGTTAACCTGCCCGGGCCTGACAAGGAACAAAACGAGCCCACAGCGTTCGGCCCAACCGGCATTACTAATCCAAAGGCCCATTAGACAAACGCACATTTATCTACCGCACGAAGCCCAATTGAGAGAGCCTAAGCCGACTTGACCAAACCGCCTCTCTCTGCTCCGACCACCGCACGCCATGGAGCCGAACGCCGCCGTTGAGGCCAACACCGACGACGACTACATGGGTGACCTGTCCCAGTTCCTCCCCCCGAGTCCCTCCTCCCCTCCTCCTCCCCCTCCTCGAGGAGCCTCGGGGTCCGGAAGCAGCCCCCCTCGCCGGTTGCGCAGTCGCGGGGGCAGGGGCAGGCGAAGCGCGCCAAGGGGTTGCCGTGGAAGGAGCGGCGGCGGCAGGAGCGCGAGAGGAGCCAGCGGGAGGAGGATGCCCGCACCTTGGCCGGGATGGCGGAGGCCATCCCGGAGAGCAACGTTGGGTTCAAGCTGCTGAAGCAGATGGGGTACGACCCGGCGGCACGCGGCGCCGGCGCGGAGCCGGTCGGGATCGAGATCCGCCGCTCGAGGGCAGGGCTCGGGGCGGAGCCTGCTGTCGCTGTGGCGCCCACGCTGCCGCGCCCGTCGGAGGCGAAGACGCGGGAGGAGGCGGAGAAGGAGAGGAAGCGGGAGGAGGAGATGGTGGTGGAGCTGAGGGCGAGGAAGAGCACGCAGTGGAGGGGCCGGAGGGTGGTGTGGGACTACCGGAAGGCCGAGGCGGCGCTCGCGCAGCTGGAGAACCGGCAGGTGGAACCGCCAGCGCCGGATGGGGAGGAGAAGGAGAAGGGAGAAGAGGAGGAGGAGGTGATCACTGAAGTGGTAGGCATTTCTCGAGGCTCTTATACTCTCACATTTGCACCAATGTTTGTTCTGTAATTCTAGTGGTTGCGTTTAGGATTGCAAATTCAGTAATCAGTATCACTGTTCTGATAGCATTGTTCAAAGATGTGGGAATTACTGCTCATTTTGCTTAGAAAACTAGAATTAAGTGAACTCGATCCCAAATAATTCCCATCATCCAGGATTGTATGTGATTTGTCTGTCAGACACAATCGATTCATCGAATGGGGGCTTTAAGATAGAACACTGTAGTTGTTTCAGGTTTCCACATGGATTTGCCATTAGCACATAATTCACTAATATATCCAGTATTGGACCATTCACGCATTAGTCACAATTTTCCATTGTCATGATCATAATCATCAGGATGCATGACATAATTGGACTGGGTGAGGGCATCTTTGATGCGCTGTTAATCTGAAAAAAGAAAACCCTATTTGGTTTATCAAAAGGGTAAACCGTAAATTCTTATCACTTTATCAGCTGCTGGTCTGTTTATTCCTTCAAATTGTGTTGTGACAAAGGCAGTGGTTAGTGGCTTGGTGCTGAATTATGAACTCTGGAGTGTTTGACATGATTTGCGCTTGCCATGTTTTCTCGTCTGCATTTCCTATTTAGCCAAGGAAACCTTGTGCAAGAGTTGCTGAAGGAACGAGATTGACAGCTGTTTCTTATCTTGCAGGATTTGCAAAACATATTGGATAATCTGCGTGAGCAACACCAATATTGCCTTTACTGTGGATGCAAGGTCAGTTTCATTCCGGGCACAAGTGAACTATCTGGTAGTAATCTGTACATGATTCTCTTGTTGTGATAACATTCCCTCATTGGAGAATAAAAGTAAAATTGGTGTTTTATTAGATCTCCAGTGTTGCCATGCAATCCTCCACCCTTGTAGTGCATTACGATACGAAACTGCAATTACGATATTTTATTTGATCATTGTTTTCTCTGCAGTTAGAAATAGTGTTATTTTTGCTATAGCATCTTCCATGTGTTTAAACTGGATGTCTTCTATGTTTTTAGTATGAATCAGCTGAAGCGCTGGCAAATGAATGTCCTGGGCCTAATGAAGATGATCATTGATTCACTCTGTCAAGGACGACAAGGAATTGTCCTTGCTGCTACAGGTGATGATTCTATAAACACTGCAATCATGGTCGGTAATGATCTGCATACCACATTGGATTCCTGACAGACTGGAGCATTACAAGCTTACTATTTCTTCTTGTCCTGACAATATAAACAGACTAAATGTGACATTTGGAATATCTTGATTAGTTGACAGTGTAGGGTAAACTTATGTCCCTGACACTAGTGTGATACCCATTAACTATGTAAAATGATGTACTCTTTCATAGGCAATGCAAATTGAACCCCTACAAATCGGTGGAAGCCATATCTCCGGACTTCTATTGTGTGGATTATTTTTCTATATCAAATATCTCAACCTGAGAAATCCTTTGCCGCTAGTTTGAAGCTTACAGAGAAGGAATGAGAAGCTTCAGGAAGAGTTTGCATATGGTGTGCACTGCTCATCCATGCAGAAGACTGGAAGGAGCTCAAAGTACATCTTTGAAAATGTCCGAATCAAGTTAATTCGCAGCCAAAATATAAGAGTGTTCAATGATGGACCTACGGCTTGCAAAAATGATCAGCAGATTGCGTTAAGCGTTTTCCATTTCTACTTTCTGATCAATGGGCTGTACTCATCCACTTAACTGTTCAAGTTGGTAGTGTGGGAAAGTTCACGCTGTTGTCTCTATCTCTCTGGTTCTAGCACATACATAATACACGCCAATGCTGGAATCTCTGTACAGTGCAATGCTGGTTTTACAATGATGTCGACCCTCCACGTGACTGAACTATTCATGATCACTGTTTGTTGATCACAGGCTAACATGGCTACAGCATTATTCAGCATGATGTCGAATGGTAAGTTATAATATAATGACTGCATCATTGTGCTGTGCATCCTACCTCTGGCAATTTCTTTGTTCTCCTTTCTATTGTGGTCCCCCTGATTCTGTTGGGACCTGGAGGTACACTTTATCCAAACAGCAAAAAAGTTTCAGTCTCTACCACCAAACCAAATCAACACACAACACCGGAGTTCGGAACAGCACCGAGCAAATGGTGACGTGAAAAGAGGGGAGATGCTTGGAATTTGGAAGTTGGAACACATTCTTTATTGCAATCTCTCTCGCATGAAAGCAAGTGCTGATGTTTTGGGCAGAATATACCAGAGTTCTCTCCACTTATCTGACCGTTCGGAGCAAAGAGGCTGATGCATTGATCCCAATCATTCTCTCACCTCAGCCAGCCCATCAACGCGACACTACTGCTGCCGAGAGAATGCTGCAAGGCCACGCTGTGCCTGTGGTCTCACTTTACATCAACAAGAACTGATTCTTGGCAATACCTCATAGTAGCAGGATTAGGGAATAATAATATATCGAGTACAAGTCCTCGACAAGCATATTGATACGTCAAATTCACGCAGGTTTACATAGGCGCAAATAGTTAGGAGTTCATGGACATTATGCATCACAAAGAAATTAATCGCCTGTCACTTCAGGGTTTCTGGACACCAGAACGTAGCAAATGGCAGGGCAGCATCAGGCACTTCTTCAGTTCCATGTCTCTCTGCGTGGACTACTACGACAGGGGTACGTAGTTGAATGAAATGGCCCCTACAGAGACCAGTTAGCCGAGCTGCCGGCGTGGTCGAAGGTGCCGCCGGCGTCATGATCGACGCGTGGTCCTTGGGCTGGCCTGTTCCCCTGCAGGGCGAGCTCGAGCTCGCCCGAGAAGTGGCCATGCTGGCTAGAGCCAGGGTGCACCTCGTCGAGCTGGACGTCATGTGGTGGCAGCTGATGCGGCACGTTCCGGCCGCCCTCATGGCCCCGGGAACTACCCCAGGGGCTCGGCGGCGCCATGTAGTTGCTCGCCATGACGGACGGCGACACCGCCACAGGGTTGCCGCTGCCATCGAAGCCCGCAGCGGCGGCAGACATATCCGCGGACCGGTGATGATCGTGGCTGGCACCGTGGGTGGTAGGAGCCCATGGCTGAATTGACAGAAGAGAGAGAGCACAGCTGGAGTCGGCGGCGACCCCTGCGAGACACCCGCCGGGAGGGAGCTCCGGGCCAGGGAACTCCGGTGGCCCTGCCCCGGAGCAGCCACCATGGCTACTGTACGCGTGGGCGCCGTACCCCGCGGCTGCACCAGGGTGAGGACGAGGGTCTAGGCTCCCTTGCCACTGGATGGCACCGGGCATGGGCAACCGGTCGCCTGGTCGGACCGCCGGCCACGCATCTCTGACGCTGCTCGGAACCCTTGGGTATGAGAAATCCAGCAGGTAGCTTCTGAACCTGCCGGGTTCTTCTGCACCCGGATTTGGAAGAACACATGAGCAAAGACAATTGAATTGGAAGTACACAGCAAAAACACAAGATTGGGAGAAAGCAGGAGCCTTTGCTATCACCAAAGGATGCAGCAAGCCGACCGTAGCGCGAGGCGAGAGGGCCGGGAGGTGGCTTCCTCCGGCGTTCGTTGTGGCCGGCGAGGCGTCTGCGGCAGCTGCGTTTTCCTTGGTCAAATTCAGGCAGCTGGTGGAACCTGCGGTTAATGCCAGAAGATAATTAGCGTCACAACAATCCTCAATTGAATCTACTGCTGAGGTACGGTGACTGAATTTTTAGCCTCGATAAAATTTACATGATCTGAATCTCACAATTTTTCATTGTGGATGATCAAATGTTTTCCCTATTGATGTAAAGCAAGTTGAGTAGAAATGCAAAACAAGCAGTATGTAGAAATCTGATGGAACAAAGTTCTCACCATACCGAATATTTCAGTAAAATCTAAAGGCTTAAAGAAAAAAATTAACGAAGATATAGACATAAAGTAAGGCACTCAAATACTGGATATGCCTGCTACTAGCTTATCTTAGGGCCAACATGCATAATGCAAACCACAACTTAGGTCAAAAGGCTGTTGCAATCCTACTAAGAACATCTCTCTTCCGAATATAGTACTACAAGATCTATTAAAGTAACCTTATCTTAACGCCCTTATAATCACATCCATAGATAGAAAGCTACTCCTCAAATAAATATGGTTTTCCAGCCCATGTAGAACAAGTTGAATAGAAATACGAAACAAACAAGTAGGCTGTAGAAGTCTAATGGAACCAAGTGCTCACCATAATGGGTGTTACAGTCAAATCTAAATGCTTTACGCACAAATTTAAAAAAGATATAGTAAGCTGATCAAGTACTACCTGCTAATAGCTTATCTTAGGAGCAACAAGGAAAATGCAAAACAACAAGTCTGGTCAAAAGGCTACGGCAATGCAGCCAATGCTACTAAGAACATCTCTCTTCCTGATATTGTACTACATGTTCCATTAAAGAATACTATATTAATGCCCTTCATAATTACATCCATACATGGAAAAACTACTACTAAAAAAGAATGGGACAAAGGAACCATGTGTAAAGAAGATTGTAATCATTGACAGATATGAGATGCCGGGCTTAACACAATAAAACCTCCTCACCAACGGGTTATCCATCCTTTTAGCTTAAGCTTTTCTGACTATGAACTGGATATTTGGTGCATATCGAACATAAAATTTTGACACATTCATAAATTTCTGTTGTTGACATAAAATTTGACAAGTAAAGTAACTCGCAAAAGCTTCAACAACCAAAACTAGCTAACAAATATCTAGACAAGAGCTACAGAGACCCTTACTGTGCTCTAAACACTAGAAATTATTACGAAAGTTGGACAAGGAGGTTAAGTAGTCAATGTCAAATATTGAAATGATCGCTAACCACGCTCTCAACATCACAAACTTGCAAATTGCAATCTAAAGTGAATACTCCTCCATGTTTGTCTATATTCTATCTGTTCTTCCTCTCCTCCTCAGTGTTCAATCCGATTTGAAATGTAGGTAATTTTAGACTTTAACATGGTCCCCAAAATGATACTTTAACCATCAATTTCTTTAAAAATATATTATTTCAAATAAAAATAGTTATCAAACTATATTTTGTGATGAATCTAGCCGTATCAATTTGTTTTTATCAATGTTGATAATTCTGTCTATATTGATGGTCAAACTTAAAATGTTATTTTTAATCGGAGGGAGAATTATACAGTAGAATAAGAGCGGAATAGAAAAGAGAAATTCAAGATAGGTAAGCTATGTCTATGCTAATGACACAATGTACTCAAGTATCAATCAAATTTTCAACTTTATCAAATGCAAAGCGCAGCGGCATATATAGCAATAACACACATGAAACAGCTAGAATGCAATGTATGGACTATAGAGCTCTTAATCTGGTTTAAATAAGAAATAACTATTGAACAGAAAGTTACATAAAGCATATGAAGTCAGCTAACCAGGAGGGACTTGAACTGAATATATTTCAGTTCTCAATTGAGCAGTGACCGAGACTAACCAAAATTTAGATTACCAAATTGTGATGGAACACAGTCTCAAAAAAAAACTTGTGATGGAACAGAATACTACAATGAAATCTGGTTCTTTTTCCCTGTTCATACTTTGATTTGACCATGGGAAAACTAATTATACCAAATAAAATATTTTGGACTACCACTAATCAACTACTAACTATAGTATAGTAGAGATGCTAGGGGAATCTTATGCAAAGCAACAGGCAGGCAGGGGAGTCACGTCACTGAAAGTCTGATACACATCAATAATCGACCTACCAACTCATTCCTAAAAATTCTCATGAGCACCACTAAAATATAATAGTAGCCGGTCACCACAACCAATGAGAAAAAAAGGGGCAGAAACCACAAAACAATTGATACAAACGGAAGACCCCACCAATCTAAGCGAAGCAACAATAATTTACGTAGTGCTGTAGACAGTTGGACAGCTTGTCTATGTGGCCATAAACCTTGAAGAAGAATCAAAAACACAATTTTACTTCACTCAAAACTCAAAACAAAACATGCAAAGAACACGGCAAGAGAATATATAGCGGAGCAAAACGCAGCGAGAGGGGAGGTGAAGGATCGAGCAGACGGCAATGGTGGGGTAGTGAGTGACCTGCTGCACTGCTGGCAGAAGCGCTGCTCGAGGCCGGCGACGACAACGCGGGGTGCCTTGGAGTGCATGGAGCACACCTTGTGGCGGCAGTAGTAGGCCTTGGAGCCGCTCAGATCCACGTCGCACCCCTCCACCTGGCACCGCGGCGGCGCGGACGCTGCCGGAGCCGCGGCCTTCCCCTTCTTCCCGCCACCGCCGACTCCGGGACCGGGAGGCGTCTTGGACGAAGACGACGACGACGACGCATTCACACCCCCGCTGCCACTGCCGCTCCCGCCGCCACCGGGGCCCGTGGCGTCCTCGAAGTAGATCTTCTTGCCGAACTTGAGCCCGTGGAGCTGGTCGTCCCCGCCCCCACCCCCGCCGGCGCTGCCCCCGCAGCCGCCGCCGCCGCCGCCGCTGCCAATCTCCATTGCCGTGTTTCTTTCTCCTCGCGGTGCGCTCGCGACGCCGGTGGTGGCGGTGGTTCTTGGCCCCCTCTCCTCTCCTCTCTCGAGGGAGAGAGGGGAAAGAGGGAGCGAGGTGGCGAGAGGAGGGGGAAGGAGAAAACACAAGACCAAGCAGCCTCCACCCTTCAAATAAAAACTCTCTCTTTCCTTCACTCGCCTCCTCTCTCTCCTCACCTGCGCGTGTGACAGCGTAGTGTGGGTCTCTCTCTCTCCTCTCTCTTCTGTCAACTAGTCATGCTAGCTATATTCACCGCCACCTTTCGCTCTGGTCATGAGAGATAGCCCTCTTACCATGCTGGGTAAAACGGCAGCGCGAGGCCGCGCGGGGTTTTGTAGGTGGTGTGGTGCCGTGCATGCATGTCGGGGGGGCTAGCAAAGTACGTATGGGAAAAAGGCTGTGCCGACTGCGGATTCATGCCATCTTTGGCTGCTGCTGCTCGCACAGCAACAGTATCGATCTCGCATGCCTGCCTCCAGTTATCAAATCAACGCAGACGTAGAGAGGAGTAGTGCATGCGAACGCCAACGCAGCGCATCGGAACAGAGCCATGAATGAACAGCACGGCGGGTGATGGCAGCCAGTGCGCCAGGCTGCCGCAGTTAGCGTCCACAGTAGATGTTTCCCTTGGGGGGCCAGCCAACCCCTACCCTAGCTGGCCTCCATCTCTCTCTTCCTTTAACAGCTCTAGCTAGCTAGATCTCTAGAGTGGCAGAATTGGTAGGTATTGATGTCGCTGTTCATCAGGTACGTACGTACTCGATCGGCTCGGTTTTGAGAGGAGGAAGTTTACCGTGAGGGAGTTACCAGCTCAGGGTTAAAATTGGGCAATGGGCTGCTGCTAGACTCTACTTGAGTGAGCGTGGTAAAAGGATATCGGGCGTTCTCAACTTCCCAGCACTGCTAGTTTTTACATTTGCATGAGCTCATAGCTAGGCTTTCCATTTCCTGTGTGGAAAAAGTGGTCGAGTACAATCTCTTTTTTTTATGAAGAGTGATGCCGTACAATTTTTTGGGGATAATTATTTTTCTTAAAGAACTACTGCTGCTTTATATTACTTGGGGTAGGGCGTTAGGCCTACTGAAATACAACCCAACAAGACAGAAAGGGCAACAAAGATAAAAAGTTACATAAAAGGCCCCGTAGAACACGTGTGCACCACCAGAGTTTAGAGAGGGGACATGTGTCTTGCTCAAACACGTGAGTTGTGTTGTGTCCTAGTTGTCCTCTTGCCACTGATCAAAGCAGGGCTAACCATGCATGGATGAACCGCAGACACCGTCTGCCATTAGCACGTAGGAAGAGCGCCAAGATGAATTGCCTCCACTTGATCTCATGGGTCGGGGTTTGGAGGGAGAGAGCGAAGCCAGCACCATCCACAATGACGGAGAACGTGTGCAGCCCATGGACAAAATGTTCCTGGAACAAGCCAAGAGCCACCAACACTTTAGATGGGGAGGGCGTGCACACATGCTTGCCAACTGATCCGTCATTGTCTCAAATGCCACAATTGTTGAAGTAGAGTGCTCGTCAGACAATGACGGAGGATCTCGAAACAGGCAGCGGACATCAGCAATGCGTCGAATCAACGACGCCGAGCTTGCCGGCTGGATGCCAAAGACCGAAACCCTAAACGAGGCCTCCTTGAGTGGAAGTTAGGGGAGCTTTGAGCATGTAGATGACAAGAACGACACCTAAGATCAAGCCCGTGATGACACATAGGCTTCTCGTGAACAATATGGTTTGCATTGTGTCCTAGTTGTCCTCTCGCCACCAACCAAAGTAGGGCTCACCGTGGACGAACTGCAGACACCAGTTGCCACCAGCGCATAGGAAGGGCACCAGGATGAATTGCCTCCGCTTGACCCCATGAGTCGGGGTCTAGAGGAAGAGAGCAGAGCCAGCGCCAACCATGATGATGGAGAATGTGTGTCGTCCACCGACGGAATGTCCTTGGAACAAGCCAAGAGCCACCAACACTTTGGATGAGGAGGACGTGCACACGTGCTTGCCAACTGATTCGCCATTATCTCCAGTGCCACAGATGTTGGAGTAGAGTGTGCACCAGACAATGACGAAGGACCCCCAAACTAGGCAGCGAACATCAGCAATGCATCGAATCAACGCGCCGAACTTGCCAACTGAATGCCAAAGATCATAATCCTCAATGGGGACCTCCTTTAGTGGAAGTTAAGGGAGCTTTGAGCATGTAGATGAAAAGAATGACACCTAAGATCAAGCCCGTGGTGATGCATAGGCTTCTCATGAACAACATCACTGACACGATAAACTGCTGATGCCAAGAAACGAAGGGAAACATGCAAACGACTGAACTAACCTGATTCAATCACTGGGTGACAAGATCTGGTGGAACCATATCTAAAGCTTCAAAGGAATGCACTGCTTGCCAGGGAGAAGACTTTAGAGGGATGAGATCCAACAAACAGACCAAGAAAACACAAGTAGTAGAATTTATTGGTACATACGAAAAGAAAAAGAGACGAGCAAACAATGGGGATGGAGCCGGACCATACCAAGCTCCACCATGGATCAACGGAGACGAAACCGACATAGAAACCAGCCTTACCTCCCTTCACCTTCTCCGCCGCCTCTTCATCAACATGCTCTAGGCCAGAGAATAGAGAGGAGAAGGTAGGATGGATTCGGATCTAAGCTTAAGAAAAACAGCGGAAGGCCAGTCGCCCGTAAGGCCATTAGTGGTACTACATGTGGATTTATAGAGAAAACAAGGGAGCGCAAGCCCTCCTCCCTATGCCCTCTCACCGGCAACCCGGTGGAGGAGAAGGGTAGAGGAGCTGACGCATACGAGTAAGGGGGAAGGAACGCTCGAGAGAAAGTAAGGGAAGAAATGAAGCGGTCGTAGATTTTTCCCTTCCGGGGGTAGAATTACGAGGTAAGCTCATGTGTTTACTATTAGCTAGTATTGTTATCATTTGTGGCTTCTTTGTGTATTATCTTCTCAAAAGCGTGTCATGAATTCATAGCTTCTTTGTGTACTCTCTTTTCTCTCTCTTTTATCCACATCACTCAAAATTCTATATAAAACGGTCTTAGTAACGGCTGATATATGCAGGGCCGGCTCTGGGCCTAGGCGGGAGGGGCGACGGCCTAGGGCCTATGCCTGGGAGGGGCCCAGGATTTTCCTTCAGCCCATATACCATAGCAGATCTACTTAGCAGTACAGCACCGTAAAGAAGAACTGAAGAAAATAGCCCAGTTCCGACCAGTGCTAATCAAGGTGCTAACCTCCTCTGCTAATCTCTCTGCCCTTTTGACGTATCGTCTTCCTGCCGCACCACACGACGAACGCAACGCCAACCGCACGTCCGCACGACCGCACCTCTGAGAAAAATCAAGTTACTCGCCGGACGCCACGGCTAGAGCCCGGAGAATCCATCGCCACTCGTCGTCCCGCTCCCGGCAAGCGCCATCCCGCCCGGTACTACAGCAACCAGCAATCAAGATCGTCTGTGCTATGTGCTGTATTGAGAAGGATATCTTGGACAACGTTGATCTTGATATTCGTCCTTAATGACTTTGCAACAAGAAACGCCGGAAGAAGCTTTTTGTGAAGCACTAAAGCATTCATGTCGATGGAGTCATTCGAATTTAGTTCTTATTTGAGGTAATCATACTAGCAGGCCCTGCGTACTAGTTCCATTTTGCTATTTTTTAGTCTTTCTGTCGTAATATGACATTGCTCAACAATTATTATTAGACATCTCAAACTAAGATTGTGTGGTTGGAAGTTAACTATTAATACTTTGCAAGTGAAGTTAGACACATATATGCATATATACACATACATATATATAGCCTTAAGGGCTCATGTCGTCGACTTCGCCCTAGGGCCCTCCAAAACATAGAGCCGGCCCTGGATATATGTCGATTGTTGGAGATGCTCATACAACAAGTCATCCACCTGTGAACCTCCACGGCGAGCAATTATGAGAAATACATAAATAATAAATGTTTATGTTTAGTAATAGTTGTTGTACATGAGAATTTATAGGGATTAGAAATATTGGAAAACACATAGGAATACATCTCTTTAGTTCTTAACATAAAATGAATTTGAACTTGAAGTTGGTTGCACGGGTATACCGAATTGTGAAGTACATGCATCTTGTGGTTTTTTGACTTTTAATATTGATTTGGTGCCAAAACTAGAAGGTTTTAGACGATTGCATCTAATTAGTGCGAGTGCAAATGATAACTCTCGATTATAATTCGTTGTGGCACACATTCGACACTACCTTCAAATAACAGTCTTCCACAAAATGATTAGGTGGTTGGGATACTGAAGCTTAATTTGGTACCTACTTGAACGTATGGTGGGGAGACTGGGAGTCTATGAGGCTGCGTTTTGGCACTGC
The DNA here is from genome assembly GCA_019208055.1 of Stipa capillata. Classification (NCBI taxonomy): domain Eukaryota; kingdom Viridiplantae; phylum Streptophyta; class Magnoliopsida; order Poales; family Poaceae; genus Stipa; species Stipa capillata. The sequence continues at coordinate 27,945 of JAGXJF010004322.1, forward strand.
GGTGCAGGAAGGTGTTTCTGAGCTGTTACTTATGTGATTAGATGATTATGGTGTCATACATACGAAAACAATTGAGGATTAAATTATTTATTTTTGAAAGGGAATGGAGGGTTATCTGGGCCATAGAATTAAGGTTTTTTTTTGGCTTTGTAGCTTTTTTTCGTGCTTTTGAGTTTGACAAGATGGGGCACCTCCCTTATTTTAACCTCACTCAAGCTTGTGGTCCATTTCCTGCCTCGGTAGATTCAGGATTCATATTGGTGGAGAATCTTTTGGACTGAACTTTTATTTTCTATTGACTGAACTGTTGGGTATGGGTTTTTGAGCTTTTATTATTTTACTTACTTTTTGGTTATTTTACTTACTTCTTGCTCTCCCTCTTGTCTACTCCGTACTCATCACTTTGCCCGTTGGAAACTGGCCTGTAGCCTCGTACAAAAACCAAGAAACGACCCTAGGATAAAGTCAAAGTAGCAAGCAAAATATGAGCAACTCCAAGGTGCTCTTTGTGCGCATGCGAAATCGATCCGCGGAACACCTAGATAACGATTGCTTTCTGAGCAAAGCAACAAAGGATGGATAACTATCGTACTTTCGTGTACGACGAATGATTGCTTTCCGAGCAAAACAACAAAGATCTCCTTACTTTCGTGAAGAAGAATCGACCGTTTTTCGACGCAAAATGGTAAAGATCTACGCTAAGAAAAACATAAGGTAAAAATAGTATATTGGTTTTGATATATCGATTGTTATCTTCAATCGGCCAAATACCATTCATATTTATAGGGTACGCCTGGTCTTTGAGCTCGACTAGGACTCTTTCTCGTATACGATGTATCTTTCCATACAACCTGGATTTAAACAAGACTCTGTCTCGGGCACGAGATATCTTTCCATTTAAACCGAATATCTTTCCAAATCTCTGATTAGTTTGGCCACCGTAATCCATCTCCGTTTCTTTCATCCCAAGTTAGGGTTTCTAGCACCAGAAAAGACTTTGAAGTAGGCGACTCGGTACCTTGGCCCGCTCACAGGATAACTCAGCAACGCCGGAACTCGGACACGCCAGAAGGAACTCAGCTGAAGCCACTCAGCGCGCTGATCAACTCGGCAGTACTGCGAGTGACTCGGCATACCAAACCACTCGGGAGCGCTGCGGGCTACTCGGTTGTACTGGAATCGTCAAGCCTGCATTGATATTTAACACTAATTCCAAACAGTTTGTCAATTAATTATCTTAACCATTAACAGTTAAACTAATTTGGCTGACTGAGCAAATCTTATGGCCAAATTACACCATTAACACTCCTATATTTGCCTCTTCATATCCCCATATGGAGAGCCTTTATAAAAAAAATTTTCTCCATATTTCTTTGCACTCCGATGGACTCTCCATGTTTCACTCTCCATATTCTTCTCTCCCATATTTTATTGATATTTTATAACTAATAAAATATTAATAACAATTTATTATTAGAAACAACTCATGAACAGGTACAATTATCCTACTTGAGCTCATTATCTGGATACAAAAATAGAATTAAATCTTGCAATTCCCTTAAACGCCTATTAAAATGCCAAATCCTCTTTCTCCTGCCCTAAAAAATTTTCTCTTTCTCCAAATCCCTAAATCCCTAATTGCCTACAAATCCCTCCCCCCATCCCCCACCTTCTCTTCTTTGTTTCCACCATTCCTCACCCTATCCCCATCCACCCCCGACACCACCACCCGAGCCGAGCTCGCCTCCGGTCCTCTCCCTCCCCATCTGCCCCTGCGCCTCCCCCTCCGGCCCACGGCCTCCCCATCCGGTACACGACCTCACCCGTCCGCCCTCCACTCTGCCACTTCGCCTCCCTCCTCCATCTTCCACCGAGCCGCCCGAGCTGCCCCACGCCGGCCACCATCCTCCCTCTGCCCTCGACGCTGCCCGAGCTGCCCCACGCCGGCTGTCCTCCTCCCTCTGCCCCCGACGCCGCCCGCTAGCTCCTCGTCCTCCCTCTGTCCCCTCGCCGCCCGCTAGCTCCCCATCGCCGGCCGCCCTCGAGATCCGCTGCCTCCTAGATCAGCCGCCTCCGTCTCTGCCGCCACCTCCTCCTCCGGCCGAAACAGCAGCAGCAGCACCCGCCGCCGCCCCCCTTCTCTGTCCTCCAGCAACAGCAAGCGAGGAGGGAAGGGAGACCAATCTCTGGTGGGCGGCGGTGTCTTTGGCCGATGGCGGGAGGGAAATCTCCAGGACGAGTTGTTGGCCGATGGAGAGCGCTGGGCGAGGCGCTATATCTGGCTCGAGGCGACGCGAGGATGGAGAGTCTCCATTTTTGGAGAAGCGGTTAGCAAGGCCGTTGGAGATGATTTTTCCACCACCCTCGCCAAATAATAGGATGGAGAGCCGGATGGCAAGCAAGGTACAGCTACTAAAGGAGTAAAGGACAACTATATCATCTCTATGCCACCAGGACCAAGTTCCTTTGTTATACAATATGCCAGTATGCCACTTGATATACCCTCTTGAGGTTGAGTTCTAACAATATGCCAGTATGACTTAGCAGTTAGCACACATGATGATATGACAAAAAAAGAAGTTCTATTCCAATTTCAAAATATCCGACCTAACTAGCCATGTACAATACTTTCATCATTGTACCGCACAACACTAATACTAACAAAGTCAACATGATATTTTCCAATAGTTGGTAAATATGTACTTTCTTCAAAAATATAAAAATTAATGGGGGATCACTACCCTTCAGTCCAAATATTACATTTCACAGCAAATATTATATTTCACAAACACAATGCACGAGTAAAGCAATCACAATCACAAGTTCACAACACAATACTACGTATTAATTGTGATAAAATGACTAAATTAGACTGTTCTTTCTAGCTCTGGTCTCACAAAAACATTTGCTCAGATACAACAACAAAACAACCTAGAGAAAGAACCCTAGAATTAGAGGAAGGTGGGGGTTTTGAACAAAGGCTTACCCGTGGAGGAGGCCGACGACGGCAGTGACAATTGGCACGGTGGAGAAGACGGCGGCGTGGTTGGAGAAGACAGCGGCGCGGGCGGCTCGGCTCCTTCTCCGGCGGCGGTGCGGTGGAGACGACGGGGTGGCGGCACGGGCTCGGCTCCTTCTCCGGCGGCGGCGCGGAATGGGTGGCAGCGCGGGCTAGGGCAGGGGCGGCGCGGGGAACAGGCGGCACGGGAGGGGAATTAGGGATTTAGAATGCGAAATGGCGCGGGGTGCAGAAATTTTTCTAAGTCGTTGTATATGTAGTAAGGTCATCCCAGACGGGTTAAGTGAGCCAGCCATCTGCGATGACCATCATCACAGACGGGTCTAGGGCCAACCGTCTGCGATAACCTTTCATCCCAGAAGGTTAGTATCTTTGACCCGTCTTGGATGACTTCTATCGCAGACGGTTTTAACTGTTGACCCGTCTGGGATAGGTGTTTACAGAGGGCATAACTCTGTCTGTTTTGTGAGCTAGCCTCAGGAATTGCTAGCCATGCCCTCTGAAACAGCAGATATATATTGCACAACATATTTACACTGAAACAATCACATACTTGGAAATGATATATACATTCATATTTGCTCGCTGCCAACAATCGCAAGAGACTGCTAAGTACATATATAGATGGAAGACAATGAAAGTAAATATCCAAATAAAAATAATATCAATTAGTTACAATACTTGTTTCTTCCCTTTAAAAGTGAGCCCTTCACGATGATCGTTGCGGTAGTATGACCTAGCTCCCTCCATGGCTTCAGCCTCGAAACTCAAATCTCTGGAATAATTCCCGGTGAATTCGTTGTAATCATCCTCGTCAACAACGTTGTCGACTCCTATGATGCTTCTTTTTCCACTTCTAACGACATGCCGCCTCTTGCTTGACGGATCGATCATATAGAATACCTGATGAACATGCTTCGCGAGGACGAATGGTTCAGTACCGTAGCCAATACGGTTCAGGTCAATAGTAGTCACATCGTATTCGTCGGTCTTAATGTGCGAGAGGTGGGCCCAACGACACCAAAATATTAGGATTTTGAACTTGAAATAATCGAGCTCCCAAATCTCCTCGATGAACCCGTAGTAACAATGCTTATGACCGGCGGAATCGATAGCATCGACCCGCACACCGCTGTTCTGATATGTGTTTTTTGCATCTTGAGCCTTCGTATAAAATGTGTATCCATTTATGTCATATCCTTGGTATGTCCGGACTGTGAAGTACGGTTTCTTTGACAACCATGTCAGCATTTCATCAGATGACGATGTGGTGGTGATCCTTTCTTGGAACCATTGGTTGAATACGGACATATGTTGTTTCTTGATCCACGCTTCGCTTTTTCTTGGATTTTGATGTTGTAGCATTTCCATGTGTTCATCGATGTATGGTGAAACCACCGAGATGTGTTGCAAGACCATGAAATGAGCTCGCGCATGATCGTCACGATCAGGAGTGATGGATTTCGCTCCGAGGACCCCGGTACCATGGAGCCTGCCCACGTGTCGTGATTCAGGTAGACCTATCGGGTTGACATGCGGCATGTAGTCCAAACAGAACTCAACGACCTCTTCGGTGGCATAACCTTCCACAATGCTTCTCTCAGGCCGCGAGCGATTTCGTACATAGCCTTTCAGAATTCCCATATATCTCTCGAACGGGTACATGCTTCGTAGGAACACAAGATCGCACATTTTGATCTTTCTAACTAGGTGAGTCATGAGGTGCGGCATGATATCAAAAAATGACGGGGGGAAGTACATCTCAAGGCGACATAGGACAACCACGAGCCTTGCCTCTAGAGCATCCAGTTCAAGTATACTTATCGCCTTCTGTGATATTCTGTCGAAGAATTGACATAGCATTATGATTGTATCTCTGACATCACCAGGCAAAATCCCTCTAATAGCAATAGGAAGTATCTGTGTCATCAAAACGTGACAATCGTGAGACTTCATGCCAAATAATTTCAATTCCTGCATTGAAACTAGCTTCTTGATATTGGCGCAGTACCCGCTTGGAACTTTCACATCGTGCAAGCACTGACATAGCTCAATTTTCTCGGCTTTAGAGAGTGTGTAACATGCAGGTGGGAGGAAGGTTCTGCCTTTGTCGGTTTCTATCGGAGCTAACTCAGGCCTGATGCCTAGTTTCACGTAGTCTTGACGTGCCTTCACGCCGTCCTTTGTTTTATCAGGGATATTTAGCAAGAGGCCAATTAGGCTGTCAAAGACGTTCTTCTCTACGTGCATGACGTCGATACAGTGGCGAACATCTAGCTCTTTCCAGTAAGGCAAGCTCGAAAATAGTGATTTCTTTTTCCACAAACCTTTCATTAATTTACGCCCCTTTCCAAGAAGAACATCAACATCTTTAACCATTCCGTATACCTGTCTCCTGGTTAAAAGAGGTGGAGCCGATCCCTCTTTGATGGTTCCGTCGAACTCAGCAGTCAACTTGCGGTAAGGATGATTTCGACGCAAAAACCTACGGTGCCGCATGTATACGGTTTTGCACAATTTCTTGAGGTACAAACTGGCCGTATCTTCCATGCATTGAACACAGACTGTTGCTCCTTTAGTACTCTGGCTGGATAGGTTACCGTACGCAGGATAGTCATTGATGGTGCAAAATAGCAATCCTCGTAGGGTGAAGTTCTCTTTCTTGTCTGCATCCCACGTCTCCACGCCCTCGTGCCACAATGTTTCCAGATCCTCCTTCAGCAAAGACAGGTAAGTATCTATGTCATTTTCGGGTTGCTTCGGGCCTTCGATGAGCATGGCCAACATGATGTACTTTCTCTTCATGCACAACCAAGGTGGGAGGTTGTACATACAAAGAGTTACAGGCCAAGTGCTGTGACGACTGCTCATGTTACCAAAGGGATTTATTCCATCCGTACTCATCCCGAACCGTATATTTCTAGAATCCGCACCAAAATTTGGGAATTTCCTGTCGATGTTTCTCCACTGGATGGAGTCCGCTGGGTGTCTAATCAAATCATCAACTTTCCGCCCCTCCGCGTGCCACCGCATTTTCTTTGCATGTTCAGGATTTGCAAACAGACGCTTCAGTCGAGGAATGATAGGAAGATACCATACAACATTGGCCGGAATACCGTTCATCTCCTCATTGTCCTCGATGTTATCATCCGTAGCATTGTTGTGCTTCTTGTATCGGGAAGTCTTATAAACCGGACATACATATAGATTCTCGTACTCTTTACGGAAGAGGATGCAGTCATTTTTGCAAGCATGTATTCTCCGTACATCCATTCCTAGCGGACAGAGAATCTTCTTAGCTTTGTATGTGCTTTTTGGCAACTTGTTCCCGTCAGGAAGCATGTCTACCAAGAGTTGTAAAAGTGCACTAAAGCTTTTGTCAGAATTTGAGCAGTTCCAGAACAGCTGACAGCCGGGTATATTTCTCCTTGCAACCATGGTACAATTATCTCTCCGAGTCATCCATTAGACCCAGAAATTTATCATATTGCCTGCCACCAAGATCATTACCTTCAGCATCGCGCAGCATTTGCTCGAGATCGTTGTCATTGGTACGCATCTCGGCATCCTCTTCATCAGACTCAGAATCATCATCGACCTCTAGATTCAACTCTTCGCCACTCATTCCTTCATCGCTCCCCTCCGTGTGTTCGCCGTGATGGATCCAATTTGTATAGCTAGCTATGAATCCCCTACGGATCAAATGATCTTGTAACTGAACCGTGTTCTTGAATATCTTCTCGTTCTTGCAGTCATAGCATGGACAACACATATGACCAGACTTCCTACTCGACATATCATCCTCAGCCACTCTTAAAAATTCGTTCACGCCACTGATATACTCAGGGCTCACATGGTTCGCATCATACATCCATCTTCGATCCATTGGCACTATGACATACATATAAACATATGTTGATTTATTAATTATCTATTTGAGTCAAAATAAATATTAAACTCATTGCTCTCTCTCACTTCTCCAATTATGTGCAAAACCATCCAACCTAGACCTAGCTATCGGGTTCAAGCATGCGTATATGTTACATCTAAACCACAATTAATAAACCATTCATCAATGCCTACAAATCTATTAAACCAAAATTACCTTCTAATAGAACATAATTGCACTACATCTAGGGTTAGATAGCAATTAAACTAACTACGTAACAAAATGTACTAACCTATTGGCACACCAAATCAATTATCTCCTTCCAATCTTCTTCTCCTCCCCCAAAATCGCCTCAGCCGCTGCCACCAGCCCGACAGACCCAGGAAACCCTAATAGAATGGGAGCATTGGTTCTGTTATAAAGGTGGAGAAATCATTTCAGACGGTTTAGCCACTTGAACCGTCTTTAATGACATATCATAGACACGTGAACACAAGGCCGTCTGTGATATGTTGACACATAGCAGACGGTTCATAACATGTGCATCTCTGATGTGTCATCGCAGACGGTTCAACCTCGAGCCGTCTACGATAACGTGTTCCTTCGCAGACGGGTTGCAGGATGAACCGTCTGCGATGTCTCTTTCCAGACGGTCGGCTACGACCCGTCTTGGATGACATATCATCCAAGACACTAGGTCCCGGGCAAAAGTCATCACAGACGTGGTAGTTTGTGGGCCCGTCTGGAATGACTTCTATCCTAGACGGACGCATGAACCCTCTGCGATGTGCCGTCCAGGATGAGCCATCCTGTAGTAGTGTCTGGGAGCATCATTCCGAGGTGAGGGGAGGAGTAGCCGCCTTTGGTGGGTGGGGGCAGCGCCGACGACGTGCTTTGTGACTTGGCGATCAGGGCCGCTAGGACGGGGCGGGAGACGCAGGGTTAGGCGCGATCGAGAGAAGAGAAGAGAAAGATGAGAAGGGAATGGATGCCGCTTGATTAAGAGAAAAAGGGTGGGTGGAAAGATTTGGGGTTAGGGGGATCAATTGGTACAGTGTGTGGTAGGGCTTAATTGGGCTGGCTGGGCCGGATGGTGCCGACGTTGGGCGGGCCGTTTCACAGACGGTTCCTGAAATTAAACTGGTTGTGATACAATAGTTTTCATAAGACGGTTTTTGAAAAAACCAAGTCATTACATACAGTTTTTTTATGTGTATTTTCATTAAAAAAATCATTTGTGATTTGTCATAACACAAACGTTTTTTATCAACCCGTCCGTGATTATGGGTCTTATATGATTCTTTTTGTAGTAGTGGTATAACCAGATTTCAATGCCTCAATTAAAAAAGAACATCTGCTTATGATCTAAAATAGGCTTGTTTTGTTACAGAATTACTCATACTGCTTGCTAGTAGTGCTGCTTCATTGTCCATATCCTGCATACCTAAATCATTTTCTAGGTGCGATTAAAGAACCTTAAAAGGAGTTAAGGGCAGAAAGGTTGAGGGGATGGGTCCTGGGAGAAATATATCTACCAAGCATTCGAATTTCAAACTCGAGCTTTATTACCTTAATTTGAGAGGAAAACGTACCGCTAGCGAGCTAGCTGATCGATCATGTCCCACTCCAACAAACATGCAGGCCATGCATCCTTGTGAGCACCGACAAAAGCACAATATGACCGATCTTTATGTCGTTTTTAAGGTAGCTACTAATGGGCCTGGAGATGGCGACTTTAAGCTAGCCAAGATTGACTGGCTAAACCAAATCCACGGCGCGTAATTGCTCTGAGCATATATGTTCGATCCGTTCCATTCCTAGGTAGACCTACAAGGCTGTAAATGTGCCGTGCATGCAACTCTCCGATCTCTCACACACTGCCGCACATCAGCAGGTCGTAGTTTATTGCTACAGTACTAGGGTTTGATACTTTGTTTGGTCCCTTGTACGTAAGTATAAATGTAGTCTTGCGTATGTACTATACTTGTAAGATCGAAATATTTAAAACGCGGAATCATGCCATGCACGAGCGTGCATGAGTACGTGCATGCAGATCGAGGGCTAGTTTTACTCGCACATTTTTAATCCGGTTTCAAACACCAGAGAATTTTATGATCATGTTCTCGCGGGATCTGAAGTATTTTATGTGAAATTTTCACGTTTAATTGCCTATATCATTTTGTCGACCAGGCCCCCATGCCTAGCAGAGATCATGTTATCTCTTCCTTGTCCCATGCATATCGCCTCGTCGGGGTCGAACGCCAACAAGCCGGAAAGGACCTCGTGCTCGGCTAGTGATAACTCCGGCATGCTGTCGATAGCCCATGCTCTCACAGGTCGCACACCTCCGCGAGCAGGTCCTCCTCGATCGGTATGTCGAAGTCGAACAGGGTGGCGCCGGTGAGGAGGTCGGGCATCACGCACCTGAGCACCCACATGTCCGCCGCCGTCCTGTAGCACTAGCTGCCGATCGTCCTGTGTAGCTGCAATGGCACCTATGGTGGCATGAGAAGCGGGACATTCCATCAAACAAGTGGCGTGCGCTGTCGGCGACGATGTAATATTGAGCAGCGGCGGACGGCGTGGCCACAAAGAAGAAACGAGATAGAGCATCACGCGTTCCTGATGACGGCAATTCCATTTCCGCAGTCGAAATCCACGGAGGAGCATCTTCGATCAAGCTCCAGTTCTGGACACGCATGCATCTTCTGCCGCCTCCGCTTCTACTTCCCCGGCAACGGCACCGCCATGCCCATCGATTGCGTCGCCTGCCGCTCCAAGTCGCCGTAGAGTGCATCCACTAATGGTCTCCTCTGCTCTCCTATCAATTACACTCTCTGCAACTCACAATGCGTTCCTTCGTTGTATCAACAACAACATACACACACGCATATATACACCCAAGGACACTAAAGAGGATCTCATGCTACAGAATTCCGTGTCGCTGGTCTCAACTCTCAAGCATAAGCATCGGTGCAGCGGGCAGTGAGGCGGGCAACGCCGCCGTGTGCGCGTCATAAATGGATCAGAGTCGTCCTCACGCTGGACTGGACGAGCTGCATCATCCGATGGCCACCGTAACCCCAAGCTGTCCTAGCTCATCGGTGCGGACGACGAGGGGCTCGACCACTCGAGAACGGTGAACGACAGCGGTGACTTGGCCGGGTGGACGCGGTGATGGAGATATCGGCAAGCATCACCGTATCGAGAAGAGAGATGTGCTCGGGAGGTGAGCACGACACCACAGATCAGCCTGCCCCGGATAAACGCTCGATATTTCCATTTTGCCCAGAGGCCTCGCTGAGGGTGCTTCTTGCTGGCCTGTCCCAAAATGCTCATGCAGGTAACTAAACATTTCTTTTTATTTATATCCCGTGGGTGCACGCAGGTAATGAAATACCTCTTACATGCATCTGGCGGGCTTGATCTTGGTTTATGCAGGCTAACGTCTATAGTTTCTCTGTTTTTACCTGTTACGACATGTTTGAAAGAAGCAAAAGGCTCATAATCTCTGTGGTTTTGTTTGGAAATGCAAGGCTTACATGCTAAATTAATGCCATTATTTTTCTCTTTTGCCCTCGTGCATTCGTAGTCTCTAGTATATACGGTATGAACATTTCCCTATAATATTCTCTCTCGAGCTCTTCAATTAATCCAATAACGAACGTACGAAGAGGCGCATTCCGCTAATGATAAACGCAAGGCACTCAATCTTTGAATCGCGAGTCTGTGGCATGTCCAAGCAACAAAACCCCACTAAAAAATAATAGCCGGTCAGATATAAAGCACGCACCGAGCTATAAACGACATGGGTTAGAACGTGCTATCATGCACCTACACTTCACCCTAAGCAATGACGTCCTTGGCATCTGCGATGAACAGCGTTTCTTGTTGAACCTTCAGGGGACACAGCACGCCGAGCGTTCGTGTCGCTTCCTTTTGTCATCTCCGAGGGTGAACGGGTAATAATCGATCGAGCAAGTAGCAGTCAATTAAGTAATGGTTGCTATATAACAGTACAGTCTAGACTCGATCGACAACCATCGTGTGCCGCGGCGGTTGCATATATGCACCCTTGTCCCTGGCCCCCCACCAGTGGCGGGGGGAGGGGGGGACTGGCAGGGTCCGGGCTCCCCCATGATCTAATAAGTACATATATATGACCATTATAACTTTTCTATTTCAAATTTTTTATAAGAATTACTATAATTTAGCTTCTCTTATTAATTTTGGTGTATTATTTCGTTCATTTGGTCCTCTTTGTTTCTTATTCCGGGCTCCGCCACTGCCCTCCACGGCGCTGATGGAAATTTTCCGTGGCGCACGGCGTGCATCGATCGATCGGTACCATCACCGGGGTGGCCGTGCCTGCGTACATACGTGCATGCGGACGTGCAGTTAGAGGCGGAACTAGACTGAAATCGATCGGGATTCACCAAAAATAAAATTTAATGATCTAAACTGTTAGGGTGTATCATACGTGGGTTATAATGATGCACAGACTGATTGTAGAAAAAATTTCTTGAACCCAGATAACTGTGCACCCCCGTGGACCTTCCTGACTCCCGCCCAAGTAACGGGCGCCGGGGAGCCCGGCCGGACGCCGCCCGCCCGCGCGCCGCTTGCTGTTCACCTCGTGCCACCACGCGATCGCGCGCATTCAGCAAGCCCCGCATGCCATGGATGCGTCGCGTCTCTGACACCATCAAGTCACGCCGAGCTATGTGCACGGGGCACGTAAGGACACCGGCAGCAGCAGCGTGTGTGCCACCACCGTCCAATTATTGCTGCTGCGCGCGATCGACCGCGAGCGCAGTGCAGCGGGGCGGGGGAGGCAGGCAGCGGGGTTTTACTGCACGGGGTCCGCTGCCGCGCTTGCTGGCCAGCCAGCCGCGGGTTGGTCCTGGCCGCCGACGCGCCGGAGCTCGCGGCGTGTGCACGCACGGCCGGCCCCCATGAACGCGTCACGTCTCACGTGCGCCCCATCGGTTTTTACCACGCGGTAGAATGGCGCACCTGCTCGTACAATTCTATGATTCTGCCGGGCCAAGCAGCGGTGCGCTACAGAGCCCGGGACGCGACTATTCATGCATAAGGGCCCCTGCCTGTGACGCTCCGGAGGCAGCTGCTTTTCCCTTACCCTCTTGGGCTGCCTAGAGCCCTAGACAGACAGCCCAACGAAAACGACGCCTCCTCCTCGTGCCTGCCCATTGCCTGCTGCCTCCTCCATGATTGGACGTCACCAACACAAGCGGAGACTATGTTCTCGGCTCGGTAGATTCTCTCTTTCGGAGCCCTGCAATGCAAGCACAAGTGTTACATTTCCTCGTGCTATGCATACGGAAATCATCTAATCCCAGCATCTCGTCGGGTCGCAGCTGCGGCAAACCTACCGTATCAGCCACACCCATGGATAAGTGGTCACCGTGCATCGCGAACAACTGATATGGGGTGTGATATACAGAAATGTCCCTGCTGAAACTCAGTTGAAGTACTTGGGTCCATAATGATTCCTTCTGTTGTTGGATGAGCTTTCAAGGGAAGAAGACCTGGAGCTGTTAATCTTGATTTCTGTGGAAGAATTTGGAGCGATCTACCGTTAGGCTGCGACTCATGGAGGAGGCGACATCTTCTCTGTCAAATGTTGCGTTTCTAGTTGTGCAAGTGACAAATATTACCAAAAAGCCGTCGAGACGGCCAATATGGAAGGGCTTGATTGTACCGCCGGGGGGGATAGGAACCATGAAAGTGTTTGGTTCGCAGTTTTGAGCCTGTCATCGGTCGTGTAAACTAATCCCCCTTCTATTTAAAGTCCATTCCATTTATCCCTTACCGCAATTGAACTGTATTACCTAGCAGCCACATACCCCTCCTCCCCCGATCCTCTCCGCCCCTTGATCTCTTCTACCGCCACCTCCTCCGGTGAGCAGCAAAGTCGCGCCGTCCTCCGACCTCCCACTTAACTTTTTTTTGTTGCGAGCAACCATATCACCGGGAAAGCATTGCCGATCACCGATCCTCTCGGCCCCGATCTCCTTTGACATCCCCTCCTCTTGAGAGCAGCAGCTTCGGCCCTCACGCCTTTCTACGACCTCCCCCTCAACCAGCCGCGCTACGTGAGGAGCAGCGCCAGCCACCGATCCTCCGTAACGCCATGCGAGGAGCAGTTAGGCTTCCTTCTCCAGTCGTCACCGTCCTCCACCCTCAGTCCCCCTCGAGATCTCCATGCGGCCGTCCTCCTCCGGATCTCCATTAAGTTTAGACTTAGATTTCTTGTTCAACTTTACTAAGTTGATTTGTCTTTGATTGGGTGAACATGTGGATTTGATGATGTTTTCTTGATTGTCACACAGCTTTCCCCTCTACCCAGTGAGCTACCGGCCATTGCAATGTTCACATCGACACCATCGTGCTCTCGCTAGGGACACTAGATGAGGATCTGCTACTCCTAGTGCTTTCGCCTTTCAAGCCATGTAATGTTGTAGAACGAGGACCCTATATTCTGAAAATGAAATCATCTGCATATCTGGATAGCAAATAAGGACGGTACGCTTCGATTGCTATATATGCCCATACGTTATATCAATAGACACCTCAATATATATATACATACTAGTAAAGTACCTATGCGTTACAACAGGACAAAAGAGAGATGTCTAAATATATTGATAAAATAGTCACTCTATTTTGTGAACATGCATGTTAAAAATGATGCGCATGTGGTTTTTCACAATAATCACCGGCGTCTTTCTCTAACTTTCCTCCCTCTCTGGCGATCACCTATGTTTCTCACTTCCTCTCTCTTTGTCATCCCCTCAGCTTTGCCCCTGACTTTGTCGTTTCTTCGCTCTATCGTCATCCTGATCCAATCGCCGTCTTAATGTTATGTGCGCATTTCTAACTTTGGTGGGTCTCTGCCACATTTCCCAACGCCTCTAGCTATAATACTCTAGAATTAATTCAAGAAATCTCAGAGTTATTAAAAATCGAGGTTGAGCGAAAACTTGACATGAAGGGAAAATTTTGACTTTCAAAACCATGTGTTGAATGGAAGATTCGAGATCGTGGTTGTGTCCATCTCATCGAATTGATCAAGATAGACTATAAGTTTGTTCAAATCAAATTCCAAATGAATTTTGGAGAGTCCGATCAATATAAGCCGTCGGATTTCACTTATCTCCTGATCCAACTCAATTTCTAAAAAAGTAAACAATAAAACCCACCCCAGCCCATGCTCTCTCTCCTCTCATCTCACCCTCCCTCCAAGCCGCCGCCCCTTTCAGTGCCGCCACCACCGCCGCCACAACCGTGCCATCCTTCCCCTTCTTCTTCTTCTTCCTCCCCTTCTCCTCCTTCCCCTCATTCCCTTCTGATGCGAACCGCTGGGGTCCCGATCTTCACGAAGTAGGATTTCAGATAACTAGCCCGTGAAACCTGATGAATGACACCGCCAACCACTGTCTCTATTACAGCAACCTGCAGCACTTGATTCACCCAATCACACGCTTCGGCCCTTGTTACTCGCTAACGTGGAGCAACGTGTTCTAGGAGTCGGCAAGCGATCACAAGAACAACGGAGTAGCAAATTCAGAATAACACCCAATCCCCTTGGTGGTGGAAATGGCTCACTCACATACAAAGGAACAAGTGTTCTTGAATTATGAAATTTCAACTTAGGGGATGCTAGAGTTACAAAACTTGAGGGCTAAGAAAGATACAAAAACTTGATGACCAAGAAAGATAGAAAACTTGAGGACCAAGAAAGACATGACATCAGCGATGACTTCAATTACACGATGACATAAGCGATGACATCATATAATTGCTGATGCATCACATGCCACAAAGCTAAGTCTAAACTTAACCCTCATGGATTATATACTCCTCTTCCAACCCCTAACGCACCATGGGAAGACATTAGTATGGATTTTGTTTTAGGATTACCAAGGACCAAGAGGGGGAGGGATTCTGTTTTTGTAGTAGTTGATAGGTTCTCTAAAATGGCGTATTTTATCCCATGTCATAAAAGCGATGATGCTTCTAATGTAGCTGATTTGTTTTTCAGTGAGATCGTGAGGCTTTATGGAGTACCAAGAATGATCATCTTTGACCGTGATGTCAAGTTCATGAGCTTTTTCTAGAAGACATTGTGGGCCAAGGTTGGGATAAAGTTGTTATTTTCGACAACTTGTCACCCACAAACCGATGGCCAAACTGAAGTGGTCAACAGGACGTTATCAACTTTATTAAGAACAATGATCAAGAAGAACCTCAAGGAGTGGGAGGAGTGCTTACCACACGTAGAATTCGCATATAATCGGGCCGTACACTCTACTACGCAACTTTGTCCATTCGAGGTGGTGTATGGATTCAAACCCATCACACCACTAGACTTGCTACCTCTACCATTTGAAGAGCGTGTTGACATGCAAGCATCTAAGCGAGCTAAACACGTAAAGAAGATGCATATGAAAACTAAGGAAACCATTGAGAAGAAGACACAATATTATGCAGCAAAAGCCAACAAACACAAGAAAAAGATGCTTTTTCAACCTGGTGATTTAGTATGGGTACATCTTCGCAAAGATCGTTTTCCTGAGAAACGCAAATCAAAGTTGATGCCAAGAGAAGACGGACCATTCAGAGTGCTTGGCAGAGTTAATGACAGTGCTTATAAAATTGAGCTCTCTGGAGAGGACTATGGAGTAAGCACTACCTTCAATGTTGCCGACTGTCACACCCCGATTTTCTAAAACCCAAAAATTAGGGCTTACAAAAACTTTTTGCGTTAAACTAGGGGTCATGTGCATCCTAAGTGGGATTAGTACCGTATAAACCCATACACCCTATACACCCAAAACCCTGTTGTCGTCCTACTCGACGAATGGTAAAACCCCTAAACCCGGCTCACGATCAAAAGACCCGAACCCAAGTGTTATGATTCCGATTAAACTCCAGTGCCCCACCAATATCTTCCCTGACCGCGGAAACCTAAAGCTTTTCCCGGCAGCAACTCTACCTCGGTTGGTAACTCCTGTTAACGCTAACCCTAAAGACGATCCGTCCCGACAAACCCTAGTCTGCCGATACGCGAGCCCTTATAAATCCTGGTCTGCCGTCGACGTATGGCTAATGCCTGATGTCACACGAGATTAAATCGGACCAACCCGAAACCTATACCTAACACTGCCACACACGCACCTCTTCCGACTAAACCCTAGACCCGCACACACGCAGTAAACCCTAAACCTCTTACGACAACTCATTCCGGAGTGTACCCAAGTGAGGGAAGGAGAATCCCGGAGACCTACCATACTCCCCTCCGCCCTACCGTACCCCGGAACCCTAGCCCCTCGACTTGAACCCTTCCTCCCTAGTTCATTTCTATTTCCGACAAAACTCTATTTCGCATAACCATCGCCCCTCGACCTCTCCATAAATTCCGAGAGTGATCGTGAGACACCCTAGCAGCATTCTTAACCCGAGTATAACATAAAATAATAACGCGTAGTACCAAAATATCCGTAACCATAATTCGTAAACGCGGGGAATAAAAGGAGCTATGCGGTAACCCCTAGTTGCACGTTTCGAAAAAAAAATCCTGGATTAATTGCACAGCAGCCTCCTCACATGCAGGACCCCGAATGTACGAAAACACGAGCTCGTCCAGTACAAAGACCCCAATTAGCAGCTACCGAACACCTAGGCTGGTTCAACATTACCACAGGAAATGAAGCACGAACCCAAAGCACACTAGAACAAATCAGCCATGGAGCCTTTTTCTCAGTCACCTGGTCATAACCAGAGACATGTCTTTCGCCAACAGTGACCATGTTGTCCCTTTTCTGTTGACCCTAGCTTTTGACACAACGTGCACGCAAGAGCTGTCAATTCCTTGTAATAGTGTGTAACCCCGTCAAACCTCTCCTGGAGCCTCTAGACACGTAGACACGCCTCACCATTACCCACTGGCGTGAGGGACACGCGCACACTCGTCTGAGCAAGCCGAGACACGCCCCATGCCACGCGGACATGCGCGTGGCCGCGCCCTGGACTGACACGAGCATGCTGCCATGTGCATCTCAGAGGTTCTCTGCACCGCTCGCCGTCTGCTTCATCACCAGCATGCATGCTCATGAGCCAGACCGCGCCGCCCGCCGCTAATCGCGCCGTCCAGCTCGCCGGAGCACGCCGCACCAAGCCTCGATCCATCACCTCACCCATGTCCAGCTCGACATCGCCTGTAGGCTCTCGGGAAAGCTTCTCATCGCGCCGGACGCCGGAAAGCCGCACCGTCCGTCGACACGCCACCGCGTGCTTCAGCTCCAAAGCCGCGCCGCTCGCTCGCCTCAGCGCGCCGCACGCCGGTCCGGCGCCGCCCAAATCACCGACGCTCGCCACGATGCCTCCTCTGCCTGCAACCTCGGCTGCGCTGCTGTCCCCGAGCGCCGGACGCGTCCCATCGTAAGCACAGCGCCCGGCCAGCTCACCTCGCCGGCTCCCTATAAAGGGCAGCCCCGAGCCCCTCCCCATCTAGAGCCACCAACCAGTCTTCTTACCCACGGCCGACTGCAGAGCCGCCCCTAGCTCCCCTGTTCCTCCTCTGTTCCGCAAGAATCCCAGCAAACCGAGCCTCCCCGAGCTTCCAGGACGAAGGGAGCGAGTCTAGAACCCCTCCCCCTCCTCACTGGAGTCACTCCCTGCTCGGATTGAAGGCCCATCGCCGGTGGAGTGCTGACCGGAGCGTCGCCGCCACAGTCCTGTCCCAACCCGAACCGCCCCAAAGCATCCGAGCCAAGCTTCCGGCCGAGGAACACCAACCCGGGCCCCTCTACTCCCTGGGTTCCCCTTTTCTCTCCGACTAGTAGCCCCCGCCGCCGGTGGTCTCCCGCCCAAAGCACCGCCGCCGCCGCTCTGTCTAAGCTGAGCATCCCAGGTGAGTTGGGGAACTCTGTCCCGAACGGGTAAATACCCGGTAGAAGAAGGCGCCTTTTTCCAATTGCCGCTTCCGACAGCATGAAAGCGCATTGAGTTAGCTGGGAAGTGTTTTTAGTTCAATGTTTTGTTTCGGTTAAAACCAGTACAGCTCATTTAAATAACCCGGGGTGCTAATGACCAGATATTTGAGGAATTATTTTGGTTCCAGGAGGATTAAACATATGCAGGAGCTTTTACTTCATTTATATTTTTAAAACTTAAAATAATTTGAAACTAACCAATAGGAATAGAGTTTAGGTTTCATTCCTATCTAGAATCGCATGTACGTTATATATATATATATATAACTTCCGAATAGCCAAGTTAAATGTCCCATCTTTTGTGTTCACAAAGTTTAGAAGTTGATTTAGTTTTAGAGCTTAATCAGTAGGGTTTGAGATAGGGCATCGTTAATCTTTTCCAAAACCCACACAAACGATGCATGCGTGATCTCCAGATTAATCAAAGTAATTATTCCACGCCACCAATAAACCAAATACCACCAACAACCGAGTGTAGGGCAATGATTCCAATTCCTTTCTATTTTATGCATTCTCTGGTTCACCCGATTAAAGTCCTTTCGAATTAGTTTTTGCATATACAGTACCGGTTCTGATGTCTCCAGTATATATATCCAAGCTCCAATTCTTAGGGAATTTTGAAGTTTGAAACCGTTTTATAGCGATAAGCGTAGAGATTAGGTGTAGCTAGTTCCTCCCTTTTCCTTATACACATGCACCGAGAGTATTATTTTCAGCATGAACATAATACCCTCTCTGTCCAGCATATTAGCAAGTGCATGGTACTCTATTAACTCGATAGGGCATATAGTTTGGAGCTAAATCTTAAAGTCCAGACCCTCCTAAGCACGTCGTCATTTTATGCAACCTTCGCATTCGAAGAATTTCTTCCGGCAACCCTAGGGTTAGTTTCAATAGAAACCTAATGAACCCAATGACCCCAGCACTTCACTAGTTTAATCATGCACGTTCTTAGAGTTTTATTGGAGTTGATTCGCTTGCTTCTTATTCGCCGATCTTTCTCGACGTATAGTTAACGGAGTGCCGTACGTGCCGCGAGAGGATCCGACGTCACCTTCACGCCAAGAACAGGAACAGGACCCGGAGCTGCCAGGCAAGCTTTCCCTCCTTGAACATGTCGAATCCCATATTTGCTACGCTTAAGTATTTTGTTTACAAAATCTTGCATGCTATTTTAGTATTACCGATATTTTATGCTAGCGAAGATATGCCGAATAGATGCATGTGCCCTAGGTTTGGAACCCGTCCTTTGTAACCCTAGGACTAGTTAGTCGGTCGAGATCGACCGGCAAGGTAGTAGGAATATAAGCAGTAGCTGTGCTTAGACCTGCTCTAGTTAGAACAAGTTTTACAAAGTACGGGAGGGATATGGAATAAAAACCTCGGCTTGTTTATACACGCCGAGGAAATCTTTTAAAAGGAAATCTTTGTGAAAACCCCGCATGAAATGATGAAGGATTTTGGATTCGGGCGGGAATGCTAAGGGTGTTATGAGGATGTAGAGTAGCCGGATGCTACTTGCGGAAGGAATGGTCGGGTAGCCGGTTGCTACCCGTGGAGTTGGTTGGATATGGAGTCCCGCTCGAATCAGTTAAGGACCGAACCTAAGTGCCGCTGAGTCAGTTCCCGCACCGTACGTCCACATGTCCTTTATGGGAAGGACTGGACCTGGTACCTCGTCTAATGCCGGAGCCCGGAATCGTGGGAAGTTAGGTTGAAGTGCTAGTGGATCCGTAGAATCCCTAGAGGATCTCCACGGGACTGAATAGGGGAAAAGCTCTTCATGGGTCTCACCGTATTGTGAGGGTAAAGCTCAGTAGGGTCCTACAAGGTACGTGGAACATGGTCCGACACAAAGGGGGAGAGTCTCATTTCTGTCAATTGAGAGGCAGAGGGTCGGGTAGTCCTCCTAGCGAGTCCGGCTCTGGCATGAACACGGGAGAAGGGTCTCGTTGTACAAACCCTGGACACATGCGACCGGTAGCATGCCCAGGGGGAACTACATCTTGTGGGTAAAGCCGTACAACCTCTGCAGAGTGTTAAAAACTATTCGAATAGCCGCGTCCTCGGTCATGGACATGAACTGGTAAGGCCACACACTGGTTAGAATATGTTTTGGTTGTGAAAGCTGGGAAAAGGGATTAAGGACGTGGGCATGATGTGTCCACAGGGCGCAATTTACGCTACCCAGATTGGTAGCTAGGAATTGCTGAAGAAAAGGCTAGCTACACTGCCGGGGTGGTGTAAGCGGAAGCCGATGGGAAAAGCGGTGATGAGCGAGGCTATCCCGCAGACGAAAGGAAGGAGAGGTAGCAGGAACTACCTTGGATGACGATGTGTTACGTTGGGATCCTCGTTTTTACAAAGTTCGCTTTCAATCTATTATTGTTATTTACAGTAAAGACTTACATTTCCGCACAACATGAAACCTAGGTTAGAGCTCTCCTTTGAGATATCCCTTTGCATGAACTATGCCGTATTATTTCCCCGACGGAAAAGCTTGCGAGTACATTCAATGTACTCACCTGGCTTGTTGATTTGGCCAGATGAAGAAGAAGAGTGGTGCTCTGAGGACGAGGTCAGCGACCACGAGAGCTAGGACGTTCTCCCCAGTCAGTTGCCTGTGGATGGGCATATTGATGGGTCAATAATCGCGCTTTGTTATTTTCCGCTGCTACTTTCTATTCGGCCAATCGGCCCTGTTGTTGAATAAAGACCATAATGGCTTATTTATGTAAGATATTCGGTACTGTATGAGGATGTTATCAAGTTCTTGTGTGTACCGACTACTGATCCAGGGATCGGTACAGTAAACACGGGAGACGTATCCGGCCCTAAAACCGGGTACGCCACACCGACCTATCACCTTTCTTAGGGCCAGAAGGTATAGAGTCGAGGACGACTGCATTTCAAGAGGGACAGGATGATGAGGACATGTCTAGCAAGAATACTTCATCTCCTTCACCAAGTGCTGTTCCGACACCAATTGGGCCTGTTACAAGAGTCAAAGCTAAATTACTGAACGAACATGTGAATCTTCTCCTTAATGAATTAAGCATTAGTTTGCATGAGGATAGATGGCTGTCTAATTCATCTATATTATGTGTCCTTATGTTCACAGGTGAAGCTACACTAGGAGCTTGCGATGCGAAGGAAGCTAAATAGTTCAAACTATTGTAATAGGCCATGTACACTCTTGAGTGTGCATAGCCACCACAAGTGCGTGAAGTCATCGCTTACATCACCTTCCTTTCTATTCTCCTTCCCCCAACCGAGCTCCTCTTCTTCTCCTTAGTTGACGGCTAGGGCAGGCCTGCTAGAAGGGGAGGCAACTTGGCCAGGGCAGCGGCAACCGGTGGTGGCTTCTTCCTCCCTTCTTCTTCTTCTTCCTTCTCCTCCTCATCTTTCCCCTCCTTCCCTTCCCATCTCTTATCCTCTCCCGAACCGAACTCCTCTTCCTTTCCTTGGCCGATGGCTAGGGCAGCCCGGCTAGGAGGGGAGGCGGGTAAGATGAGAGGAAAAAGAGAGCACGGGTTGGGGTGGGTTTTATTGTTCTATTTTAAAATTGAGTTGGATTAGGAGTTAGTTAGAAAAGAGATTAGAGAAGAGAGATTTGTGTGAGTTAGTTGAAAAAAGGAGAACGTTAGGAGTTAGTTAGAAAAGAGATATTTATGCGACTTAGTTGAGAAAAACAGGGAGGTTAGGAGTTAGTTAGAGAAGAGATTAGAGAAGAGCAATTCGTGCGAGTTAGTTGAGAAAAATGGGGGACGTTAGGAGTTAGTTAGAGTATAGATTAGAGAAGAGAGATTTGTGCAAGTTAGTTGAGAAAAATAGGGGACGTTAGGAGTTAGTTAGAGTATAGATTAGAGAAGAGAGATTTGTGCGAGTTAGTTAAGAAAAAAGGGATGTTAGGAGTTAGTTAGAGAAGAGAGATTTATATGAGTTAGTTTAGAAAAAGGGGAACGTACTATCACCATCACCACCAACTGGTATTTAATAGATAACTAGTAAGGTACCCGTGCGTTGTAACGGGACAAAAGATAGATGTCTAAAAAAGTTGATTAAATAGTTTCTCTATTTTGTGAACATGTGTTAAAAATCACATATGTGCTCTTGTTCACAATAATCTCTGGCGCCTTTCTCTCACTTCCTTCCCTCTCTAGCGATCACCTATGTTTCTCCCTTCCTCTCTCTTTGTCATCACCTCAACTTCACCTCTGACTTTATCATTTCTTCGTTCTGCTGCCATCTTGATCCAATCCCCATCGCTCAACTGTTATGTGCGTGCATTCTTCAACTTGGATAGATCTCTGCCATATTTCTCATTACCTCCAGTTATAGCACTCTAAAATTAATTAAAAAATGGTCAGAGTTATTAAAAAGTGAGGTTGATCAAATATCCGGGACAAAGGGATAATTTGGCTTTTTAAACCATGGGTTAAATCAAGGTTTGAGGTCATGGTTGTGTTGTCTCATCAAATCGATTAGGAAAGACTATAAATTTATTCAAATTAGAGTCTGAAAGAATTTTGTAGAGTTCGATCAATATAAATAGTGGGAATTCACTTATCTTCTAATCCAACATAATTTTGGAAAAGGAAAACAATAAAACCCACCCCAACCCGTGCTCTCTCTCCTCTCATCTCACCCTCCTTCCAAGCAACCGTTTCCACTTTCTGTGCTGTCACCGACATGCGCCACTGCTGGTAGAACTATAACTAACTATACATACACCTCTCAACAAAACCCTAAATCAAACTTCTCGACAAAATTTGGGTCACTTACCTTTTCTGATCTCTCACTGTTATTTTGTATCTTTAATTCTATATATCCAAATCAAGTAAATGAGTACATTACAAATATCTAAAAAAATTCCAACAACTTTGCTATTGAGCCCAGATTTTAATTGTACTATTAAGACCACTTAATCAAGCTTGACAAATCCTTAGCCCTTATTATTATTATTCCTTCTCCTTATTCTTCCCCTCCTTTTCCCTCCTTCCCTTTCCTTCTCTTCTCCTTTCCTCAACTGAGCTCCTCTTCCTCTCCTTGCCCGTGGCTCGGCAGCCCGGCTAAGAGGGGAGGTGGCTCGGCTGGGATGGCGATGCACGGTGGTGGCAACATGGCAAGGGGGGTTGGCAGTTTCTTCCTCCCTTCTTCTTATTCCTTCTTCATTCTCCTCCTCCTCCTTCCCCTCCTCCCCTTCCCTTCTCTTCTCCTTCCCAAACCAAGCTCCTCTTCCTCTCCTTGGTCAGTGGCTAGGGCAACCCCGCTAGGAGCGGAGATGGGTGAGGCGAGAGGAGAGAGAGCAAGGGTGGGGTTGGTTTTCTTATTTTTCCTAAAATTGAGTTAGACTCGAAGTTAGTTAGAGAAAAGAGATTTGTACGAGTTAGTTGAGAAAAATGGGGGATGTACCACACCATCACCACCAACCACTCCGCTAGGTGGTGGCGCACGGTAGTGGCAGTGCGGCAAGGGGCGGCGGTAGCTTCTTTCTCCCTTCTTTTTCTTCTTCCTTTTTCCTTCTCCTCCTCCTCCTCCCCCTCCTTCCCTTCTCTTCTCTTCTCTTCTCCTTCCCTCAATATAGCTCCTTTTCCTCCCCTTGGCCAATTGCTAGGGCAACCCGGCTAGGAGGGGAGACGGCGACTGGCGGTGGCGCGACAAGGGACGGTGGTGGTTTCTTCCTCTCTTCTTCTTCTTCTTCTTCCTCCTTCTCCTCCTCCTCCATCCCCTCCTTCCCTTCCCCTCCCTTCTCTTCTCCTTCCCCCAACCGAGCTCATCTTCCTCCCCTTAGCCGGCAGCTAGGGCAGTCCAGTTAGGAGGGGAGGTGGGTGAGACAAGAAGAGAGAGAGAGAGAGAGCATGGGTCGGTTTGGGTTTTATTTATTTTTTTAATTTGAGTTGGATTATGAGTTAGTTAGAGAAGAGATATTTGTGTGAGTTAGTTGAGAAAAATGAGAGACATTAGAAGTTAGTTAGAGAAGAGATTAGAGAAGAGAGATTTGTGCAAATTAGTTGAGAAAAGGGGAAAGTTAGAAGCTAGTTAGAGAAGAGATATGAGAAGAGAGATTTGTGTGAGTTAGTTGAGAAAAATGGAAGACTTTAGGAGTTAGTTAGATAAGAGATTAGAGAAGAGAGATTTGTGTGAGTTAGTCGAGAAAAACAGGGGGAGTTAGGAGTTATTAGAGAAGAAATTAGAGATGAGAGATTTGTGTGAGTTAGTTGAGAAAAACGAGAGACGTTAGGAGTTAGTTAGAGAAGAGAGATTTATGCGAGTTAGTTGAGAAAAACATGGACATGTATTATAAAAATGTCACCGTCTTGATCATTGACGAGTGATTGGACGGTCTGCTAGAGAATGACATACCATCACCTACACCACCGCTCACATTTAATATATAGTAATAGAAATGATGGATAATAATGTGGAGATCTAAAACTAATATGTGAACTTCATGTTGTTTTTGGTTAGATAATAACAACTCTAACTAATCTGTTTTTAGTTGGATAGATGAATAGATGATTGCATGGTTGGATAATAACGTGAGATCTAAAACTAATCTATTAGCTTCACGTTGCTTTTGGAATCTGTTTTTAGTTTGATAGATGAATAGATGATTGCTAATCTGTGAGCTTCACGTTATTTTTGGAATCTATTTTTAGTTGGATAATAACAATTCTAACTAATCTATTTTTAGTTGGATAGATGAATAGATGATTGCATGATTGGATAATAACGTGGAGATCTAAAACTAATTTGTTAGCTTCACGTTGCTTTTAGAATCTGTTTTTAGTTGGATAGATGAATAGATGACTACATGGTTGGATAACAACGCTACGTGTTGTTTTTGTTAGATAATAATAACTCTAGACGTAAGATGAGGAAGCACTTGGTGGAAGGGTAAAATCGGAAGAAAAAACGACGTACCATCACCACCAACTCAAATATAATAGATAGTAATAGATCAATATTATTTATCAGTACTCTTTTCTTCGTGTGTAGTGTACCTGAGAGCATCATATGAACTGTTGGAATATTTGGTTCTTCATTTTTAAAACTTGCTTTAATGGCAACCTTGTGATGCTACTCATGGATGGTCATGTTCGAGTAACTTTTTTCAAATATAAAAATAAATCTTAGCATTATAATATGTTGAAACATGCAAATTTCAACATATGTATACATCTTTATGTAGGGATAGCAATTAAAAAATAAAATCTATTTTGTAATTAAAAAATAGAAATTTAAACGGCAATGACATATGAATCCTTTATATGAAGTGATAAAAAATAGCCAACAATGACATGTATCATCTGTAGGGATAAAATTCTAGTCGGCACATAACATATGTGTCAACAAACAAGCTACATTGATCTTTAATCAGGAGTAGTCTCAGATCGGATCTTGGAGATGGTGTCGAGCTACTGCTCCAGGAACTCGCGGGCGACAATGGTGGATGCGCGTTGCTCGAGCCAAGTGTGGAACGGCGGTTGCATTGGCGGCTCTAGGAGCTCACAAGTGGCAGTGGCAGCTGCGGGCTGCTCGACCTCTGCATGACTGTCGCAACAGTAGCTCTAGGAGCTCATGGACGACAGTTGCGGCTGCACGCTACTTGAGGCCCACACGGAACACAGCGGCTACTCTAGGAGCTCACGGACAGTAGTCGCGGCTGCCGCAGCTCGAGCCCCGTGCGCAGTGCGGCTATCACGGCATCTGTAGTGGTGTGGAACCCGATGATCTTGTCCCTGAGCTTGGTGAGCGGGACGTGCATGTGGATGGCGATCGCGTCGACGCCCTTGAGGCGGGTGTTGAGGCTGATGAAGCCAATAAAGTCGACATAGTCGCAGTTGATGTGGGGCACTGAGGCTGACGAAACCAACATAGTCGTAGTTAATGAGGGGCGTGGAGTGTCGATGTAACTCAGCTTCGTTTCATCTGGTCACATCCTCCCCTCAAATAAACAAATGGACTAACATAATTCTTATTTTAAATTTTCTTGATATCTTAACAAACAAATAAATCTATTATTAAAAATTATGTTTATTGGTTTATCTATTTGAGAGGAGAGCACAACAGCACCATAAAAATGTGACACTATTATAGAGGATGTGAGTAGGAAAGATGTGTGATCGGTTATTGATTTGCCATATCCGTGTTAATTAGATGGAGCTCCGCAGCAGCCAGTTAGAGGCAGTGGCAGAGCAAGGATTCCACCATGCCCCGTGCTAAACACTAACTGGCTATGACTAACACCAAAAGACACACACACCAAGGCATAACTAGTTGAGTGAAGAACCAAGATGTACTAGTTGATAAGCACTCAGGAGTAAGAACCAAGTACTAGTCGATCTGTGAGCCTAAAAATGTACTAGTTGATCCCGATCAGAAAAGGAAGCACCAGTTGATAAGAATCAACAGTTCGGAAGCAAAAAGGCATCAAATTCCATTGCGTCCTCATCCCTGTGACAGTGTTCACCATGAGCGTCGTCGAATCCACAAAACGCTGATCCGTCCAACGCGCGCTGAGGATGACACGGAGAGGCCGCGCAGGGGAAGAAGAAAGACTTGGAGATGCTTTGAGATTGGTGGAGACACTTGGCATTATTTATCGAGGGTCTAACTCGACGAGGAAATAGACCCGGTCGTATATAATGTTTTCCCCTGTTTCTCCATTTCTCCCGCTCGACCATGGAGAGCACCACCCGGCGGCGATTCTAGGGTTTTCAACCGGGCTCCCTCTCCGGCAGCGGCGGCGGCGAAAATCGTGCCTCCGCGCCTCTCCGACCTCCCTTCTCCAGCCGCGGCCGCACTCTAGCTTTCTCCAGCCGCGGGATATAGCGCGCCTACCACGCCGGCGTCGAGCCCCAGCTGCTGCATCGTTCGCAGCCTCGCATCGCGTCTCCCAACTCCCCCCACTCTTCTTTCCCTCCTCGACTCCTCCCGGAAATCAAAACGCCCCAAAATCCTCCCTCTTTACACTAGTCCCCTCCGGCGGCGGGCGGCCTCCTAATAACAGTGCGCAGAGGTGCGGCGGCGTCCGACCCTTCCGCGCCAGTGCCTGTGCCGCGTCGTCCGCCACGCCGCGAGTTCGAGCACCGCCGCGCTGCAGGGAGCGAGGGAGTGAGGGACGCTGAGCGGGCAAGGCAAGCTGCAGTCTGCGCTCTGCATTCCGGCAGGCCCGGCCCCCAGGGGCTAAGGTAAATTTCGAATCGCTAGGATTTTAGTTGCTACAACCTACGATACAATGCTACTTGCTTAACTGTTGCTAGATTTGAGTTCAATACATGCTTATATGCTGCTATTTGCTAGGATTTTAGTTAGAGGTGGAGAGATAATTTTCATAAGATGTCTCTACTCTCTACGAAAAGTTTAGTAACTCAAGATAGTGCTGTTGATCAGCATAAATGGGCACGTGTTGTAGTTCATATGGATTAAACTTCATATGGATGATTTTGCTGCTGATTCGGGGATTCGGAAGCCAGTAGATTATAAATGTGATTAGGCCCTGTGTTACCAAGTCAATCATACGACACATCTTTGTCTAGGCACCGTTCTAAGTTCTGATAAAGGTGCCTGAAAAGAACCTTCCGAGTCTTGATACATCCAAGAAAATCAAATGTTGTTTACTTAAAATGTTATTCTGTGGACCTAAGCTTACCTTTTGACAAGTCTATCTATCAGCCTAACCAGCCTACCTTATCTCATGGATCTACCCCGGGCAGAGACATTTCGACATGATAATAGTTCGTTTAATGCTTGATAAATATTTATGCTTTGATGTAGTGACATGCCCTGAATTAGGTTTAATTCATTTGATTCATTTTCATGTAATAGAAACACAAGATGTATCTTGATGCATGTACTTCAAATTCCATATCAATTGTGCATTTGCGCTATACTTTCATTATGCCTCTGTGTGGGTGCCTTTTGGTATTAGTCATAGCCAGTTAGTGTTTAGCACGGGGCATGGTGGAATCCTTGCTCTGCCACTGCCACTTATGGAATAACAAGATGTATCTTGATGCATGGACTTCAAATTCCATATCAATTGTGCATCCGCGCTATACTTTTGTTATGCTTTGGTGTGGGTGCCTTTTGGTGTTAGTCATATCCAGTTAGTGTTTAGCACGGGGCATGGTGGAATCCTTGCTCTGACGCTGCCTCTAAGGATTGGCTGGTGTGGAGATCCATCTGAACTTGAATTGATCTTTTTGCTGGTGAAGAACCATAACTTGCTTGGGTTCTTCTAAGAATTTTTTTTCTCGTCATTCTTTTCCAAATCTTTCTTCCTGGGATGATACTCCACTGCGTCAAGATTATTGCAATTTGTTTACTGTCTAGAGGGGGCTGTTGTGAAATTTTTAGATGTACGGTGCATCCGCGATGAAGTTGTAGCCTTTATTTATTTGATTATACTCTTTTAGCAAGAAATGCCATGCAAAATGGAGTCACATTGAACAATTCCGGACATGGTTCTGCTTTTGTGAACTTTTGGGAGACTAGTTCTTGATTTCTGTGATTGGGAAACATTTCTTTGATTCATATAAAAGGAGAAAAATGGACAAGCTACTTAATTGATCATGGTTCATGTCTAAAGCTAAGTTGCACACCTTCCTATTTCCTGTGTCTTAAGGGCATGACTCACTTGTATTAGGAATGCAAATATGTTCTTGTTCCATGCCATCACAAATAATTTTTAAAACACAACTAGAACAAGACACAGTTAACTACAAACACACATGGCTCTTTCTGTCCTTTTTGAATAGAGCAGAACTTCCCCATCTATGTGTCAGTGAAAAGAAATAGATGTGATATTGTAATCTATTGACTTTGCTTTTTCCTTATTTTGTCATGACTCCTGTGCATGCAGATGGCTAGGTGGGATGAAATTTTGACCCTTCCAGTTCAGAACCCAACCACATTAGAGTTTTCAGCAGCAGATATCATGTGGTCCATGGTGGAGGGCTGGAGGGACTCAATGGACAGGCTTGCGCTCATTCCGTTTTTCCAGGGTGAATGACTTTGTCAGAGGAGAATCAAACAACAAAGAATGTCCAACAAGATTCCACGTTGAAGCACGGAGAAGGCGTCCTCCAACCATGAACTGCAAACCGAAAGTTGATGGGATACTCGAGTATATTCTGTAAGTAAATGGAAGCATGACTAATGTTTATACTAGGGCATGAACCTGTTCATCTTGTCAACTCAAATGTCTTTATTTTTTCATGTGAGCTATTAGCTGCTAAGGATAATAAGGTTATTGCTGTTTTATTATACTGCATCTCATGTGAGTGGTTGGTTGTGTACTTTTCATTAGTTCTTTTGACTTTAGCAGTTTCCTGTTTGAGATGCTAGAATTTAAACAGAATATTGAATACGATGACACCCATGCAGGTATTGGTGCTCTTTTGGTCCAGACGATTATAGAAAGGGTGGTGCTGTCCGGCCTAGCAGGTCGTCTTGTGGAAAGAGGAAAACACCTGCTGGTCGCCCTAATACAAAGAGGGGATGTGTTTGCCATTTTATTGTGAAGCGTTTGATTGCTGAGCCATCATTGGCTCTTGTGATATATAACCACAATAAGCATGTAGATAAGAATGGCACACCCTGCCATGGTCCCATGGACAAGATGGCTGTAGGAACGAAAGCAATGTTTGCACCTTACATATCGGATGAACTACGTCTTGAAGTTATGTCTTTGCTCTATGTTGGTATTCCTGTGGAGACCATAATGCAGAGACATACTGAAATGGTCGAAAGGCAAGGAGGACCATCGAACCGAGATGATCTTCTTACTCACAGATATGTTAGGAGGTTGGAAAGGAAAATACGGCGTTCTGTTTATGAACTTGATGATGATGACGCTGTTAGTATTAACATATGGGTTGAAAATCACCAGGACTACATATTTTACTATGAAGATTTTTCAGATAAAGACACCTTTGTCTTGGGCATTCAGACAGATTGGCAGCTACAGCAGATGATTCAGTATGGCAACCGCAGTTTACTGGCTTCTGATTCAAAGTTTGGAACAAACAAGTTAAAGGTTTGTCAATGTCATTTTTGTTGATTTTTGTTTTTACCGTAGTTTAAAGTTTGCTTGATTTCATAGTAGCACTGTTGTTCGCCATTTTGCAGTATCCTGTACATAGCATCCTTGTTTTCGACCAGCAGAAAAATGCAATTCCTGTTGCCTGGATCATAACTCCCAATTTTACACATGGTGAAATATATAGATGGATGGGTGCTCTTTATGATCGAGTTCGTACAAAAGATCCGACATGGCAGTTGGGTGGCTTCATTATTGATGATCCCGTAACAGATGTGCGCACTGTAAGGTAACTGATGCCTCTCTATTAGTGTACTTTTTTGGTGGAAACTCTATTAGTGTACGCTTTCCTGGGGTTGCATTGCCTGAGTTTATAACATGCTGAACAGGGAAGTATTCCAGTGCCCGGTGTTGATTACCATATGGCGTATCCGACACGCTTGGCATAAAAATTTGATGAACAAGTGTTCAGATGTTGAGAAGCGTTCCATGATGGCTAAACGACTTGGGGAGGTAATATCCAGTATCTGCGGAGGAAATGGTGATACAGAATTATTTGAAACATTTATGGAGGATTTTGTTGATTGCTCTGGTTTTCTGGATTACTTCAAAGCTGTATGGTTTCCAAGACTTGGTTGGTCCATGTCCCTTTCCTGTACCTTGTTGCCATATCTGGATTTTATTTGTTAGAGGTTCATGAGTTATCTTATTGACTGCTTAATCTGCTACTGCTGACTGCTCAATGTCTTCCAGGGTCATGGACAACTGTCTTAAAGGCCACCCCGTTGGCTACTGCTGAGATAGCTTCAGCAATTGAGAGTTACCATCACCTGCTAAAACTCCGGCTGTTGAATGAGGTAGATGAAAGCATCTACCAGCGTGCAGATTGGCTGGTTCATAAGTTGGGTACGAAGGTCCATTCCTACTATTGGTTGGACGAATTTTCTGGGAAGGACAATTTTTCTCGTTACTGGAGGAGTGAGTGGAAAAATGGCCCAAACCCATGGCAGCAGGGATTGCAAATTCCAGATTCTGATATTGTCATTGAAGGCAATTGTGCTAGAGTAGTCTGCCAGAAAGATAAGGAGAAATACCATGCCATACTGAACCCAGGTTTTGAGCTTGCATTGTGTGATTGTAGCTGGTCAAGGAAGGGAAACCTTTGCAAACATGCAATAAAGTCGACTAAGGTTTGCCGCGACAGGGGATTGGCACCACCATCCTTGGCACTACTTCGCTATTACCAGGCACTGGCAAATGTTGTTCATTGCCCACCCAGTGACACTGTGATTTGTGACCATGCAATTGCTGTGGCAGTTTCTGTTAGAACGCAATTAGATGCGTTGTTTGGCACCACCAATGGTAGTTCTCCAAATGCATCAGCTTTCAAGAATCCCCAATTAACCAGTGAGCCCAGAGAATCTGATGTTCAGGAAGCCATCATTGAAAGTGGTGTCGGTGCAAGTCCATCTCTGGCTGCCTCAGGTGACGGTAATGAAGTTCCCACGGATGAGGACAATGATCAGGACAGTCCTGCTTGCAAGAAAAGAAAGTCTGGAGGAGCATATGAAGAAGAAGCTGCTACAGCGACGCAAATTACGCAGCCTTCTGAAACTGAGAACAGTCAAGCAACTTCTCTGCGGGAACTTCATCGCCGTCAGGATAGTCCTGCTCGCCAGGAAAGAGAGTCTGGAGAAACTTCTGATGGTGATGAAGGAACTGCAGGGACCCAAATCATACAACCTTCTGAAACTGAAAGCAGTCAAGCAACTGATGGACTGAATGATTCTTCCGAGGTTAGATTAGCTGATGCGGTAGGTGGGACATGATGCCTTGACGGACTTAAGGTTATCTTTTTCTTGTCAAACCCCCAGTGTTGGGAGGTCTGTATATTTTTAGCTACCAAAATTCATCAGATTAGTACGATTCAATTATTGCATTCAGTGAGCTGATGCATGTTAGTCAAAGCATGAAATGCCACCAATGCTATCCTTATAATAAACCAAGCATTATAAATGGTTTTTTAAAAACCGTTCTTGGTGGGCAAATCATGGACGGTTCGTAAGAAGCACCGTCTATGTTAACTCCAGCGATATGAAACTGTCTATGATGATCAGATATCGCAGACGGTTCTTATACATAACTTGTTTGCGATATCCGGCTTCCATATCATAGGTAGGTTTTTAATAAGAATCGCCTGTGACGAGGGATATATTATATGCGGTTTCTCTTTAAAACCATCTGTGATAAGATATCAATTTATTAGCAGTCGGCTGTTTGCCCCAACCCTAGCCTTTTTAAAATTTCTTAGTTCTTACATAGTGGTGGCATGAGCTCTGATAATTTTGTGGCTTGGAGTCCAATTTTTCCAAAACAACCGTTGATTTGAGGGAGATATTGCATATTTACTTGGTATTGGTGATCTAAAGTTAGTGATTGGTTCAAAAAATTGATTTGTTTAAAATCTAGCTTGGTAAAGAGAGAGAATGTAGACCAAAATTTTGATTTAAGGCAAAATAATTTTAAGGCTACTAATTAGTTGTATTGTACTATATTGAACGTGTTACTAACTATTTAGGGTGAGACAAAAGATAGAATTATGGATGATGGTTTAACGATCTATAGCGTGAAAGGAGAGAAGCGTTTAAATATTAATATTATATTTACTAATTTAATATTAGTGATAGCTTTAATTAGTATTGTATTATTAATTAGTTATATTAATTTTTACTTCTTATAAATAAAATAAATAATTATTAGTAGCTTATAAGTTCGGCAAATAGCAACCTTGTTAATTAATAAAATAATCATAAGTAATCTTTAGATATGTTCATAACCCACATGGTAATGACATAATTAATTAATATTGTATTGATTAGTTTACTTTTAGTTGCTACTTTCTAGCATGTACATATAGTAATCCTCAACACTTAACACGAATTAAATATTTTTATTTATACGTAGCGTAGATGGTCCGAAACTGGATGTACGATGCTAATTGCTTAGGTAAAGAGTATCTTAATGGTGTGGCAGGGTTCATAAGAGCTGCAGAAAAGGATAAGTTAAACAGGGGGCAAGAATATATGTGATGCAAAGACTATGAGAACATGCATATGTTTGACAACTTAGAGTAGATCCAAAATCACTTAATTTGTAGTAGTTCCATAGAACACATGTTGGACAAGTCACGATGAACAACAGACAGTACAGGAATGTGGTATTGATAATATCACGGAGGAAGAGAGTTATGGCAGATGATATGGATTCTGATTTAGATGAAGATACGTCATTCGATGATCGTGATTATCTGGATGAGATGTTGCGCCATATAGAGGGAAACCGTAATACGCAGGAGTATCTGAAAAAAAATCTTGATAAAAAACTCAGAGAAATCTTTGTTCGAGGGATGCAAGAATAAGAACACGAAGTTATAATCAGTGTTTGAACTGTTGAAACTGAAGGCAAGCAACGGGTGGTCAGACAAAGGTTTCACGGCGTTGTTTTTTTCTAGAGGAAAAGTAGTTGCTCACAAGTACCTATAAAGCCAATAAGATTATTTGTCCCTTAAAAATAGAAATACAATGAATACATTGCTTCTCCGAATGACTGTATCCTCTTCCGTAGTGAATACGCAAGTCTTCATGCATGTCTGGTGTGCAAGTCATCTCGATGCATTATCTGATCAGGATGAAAGAGATGATGTGATGAAAAGGACTTCAGCTAATATCCTGTGGTATATGCCTATAATTTTTCATTTGAAACATTTATTTGCGAACCCAAATGATGCAAAAACTGTTGCATTGGCACTTCACAGGCTTATAGTCTTATCCTTTAGATGCAACCTCACGAGTGATTTCTAACATAGACACACACTTTTCAAATTCAAGAAATTGATTAATCTATAAATCTAGTTATTATTAATCACCAAAAATACTGAATATAAATCTAAGGACGTCGATACACTTCAATACTACAGATAGTTCTTACTAAAGACCGTCTACGATATCATCTCATCATAGATGATTCATAATCATCTGTAATGATAAAAAATCAAAAAAATCATTACAAACTATTATTTACACGCGGTTTAGAAAACCAACTATATTAAGGTTTTCAAATCCCCTACAGTGGATATATCTATGGTAGTGACGAGAATTACGGGCCAGCTGTTCAACGAAAGCTAAAAACTAACGACCACATGACTACAAGATGCCAAAACCTAAAAGCTCAGTTAACAGGTGAATTTGTGAACTGATGATTTCCTACTCACACGCACGCACACACGAAGCACCTATATTTCAAGACGCAATAAGAGTAAAATAAAAGGAAAATGGCATTAATAGCAGATTAGCAGTACTTCAAAAGAAAAAAAAAGAAAATACAGAGCAGTAGATTAGCAGTAGCACATATCAAACGCTCACTTGCACTCCACTCCTGCCTCTGCTGCTCGCCGGGGAGTGCTCTTCCGCCGGCTTCCATTCCGTCGGAATCCGTTCGATTTCGCCCCCGCATGCTCACCATCCTTGCAGTCCTCCTCAAACGAATCGGAGCTTCCCTTCACCTGCCGCCGCCGCCGTCGCCTCCTCTTCTTCACCCTGCTACCCTCAACTGAGCTCTTGGGGTCCTTGCGTGGCACGATCGGTTTCACGCCGTCTCCGTCCTCCTCCGCCGTGGCAATGTCGTCAACTCCGTCGGTGTCATTGTCCTTGAGAGGCCTTTCACTCCTCTTATGGGTCGGAGCCGCTTCATCGCTGCCGCCGCCGCCGCCGCCGCCGCCGCTGCCGTCGTCGTCGCTGCTCGCAGCTTCGGCTGATTTCTTGCCCTTTCCTCTAGGCCTACCCATTCCACGGCAGAGTGGAAGAAAACCAACTTGACAAGACAACTTTTACTGCTTCGTCAGTAACTGGAACTGCAAAGTGGCAAGAAATCAAGTCAAGAGAGGGATGGATTCTTTATGTAATGATTATGATACATCTGAAGCCTCTATCTCCTTAAAATCAGGTGGGGAGCTTCAACTTAAAACGGCCAAGAGAATGTTATTTGATTAAAGTTAGCTTTAAGTACATGAGCATTTACTCATTTTGCAGACTGCACTGAAGCGAAGAGCATATAGCTGAGCAAGCAAAAGGATATTCAGATTTTGAGGCTGAAAGAAAGCTACAGTACATTGCCATCCTGAAGATCTATATTTTCAGGTTCCGTTTGATGAACACCGAGCAAGAACCAACGCCAATGGCATATTATCTCAAGAACAATCCAGGAAGAATCGTAATGTATTGTGGACATCAAGCCACAAGGTGAAAACCTCATATTAATTCATAATCAATGGATTGAGCAAGGAACAGAAACAGGAGCAAGAACATCTAGCCCTGAGGTAACAATAACCCTTATCAAAGAACAGGAACAGAACAAGAACAAGAACAAGAAATGGAGCTGACCTCTCCCTCCTCATCATGCCTGGATCTCACACGCCATCAGCTTATCTCGAGATGCCCTCCTCTTGGACTAACTAACAGCCGGGTTTGGACAGAGAGATCTTCCAATGCTGTTCAGTCTCCGTTTGTTCTCAGACAACCTAGGATGGCTACAAGAACAGGATGGCTACTAGAGAGGAAGGCAAAGGCAAAGCAGACGGTGTGGACGCGTGGCGAATCTTTAGGTTGGTGGACACAGATATTGTCTGAAGGTGAAAGTGCTGTTTGGAGCGTGTGTGCACGCAAAAGAGTGGCAACCAAGCGGCGCCAGAAGGGGATTAATTAGTTGCACTGTTTTGCATGATGTCTGGGGGTAGAGATTTGATAGTGCTCCCAAGATGTGCATGTCATTGCAAAGCTCACCGGCAATTTCGCGACAAATCGCACCGGATTTTCAAACCACTTGCTGTCCGAGCCCTGACCAAACGCTCGTCGTCACGTACGCCCGTGGCTTCTCCCTCAGGCAGCGTTCGCTTCCGACACACGGAAAAGAGAGGCAGTGCTGAACGAATCGTGCGTGACTCATGACTTCAGGGTCACTCCATCTCGTTCTCAGTCACCGGCAGCAGTAGAACACATGTGGATGTGAGTGATCGGTCACTGATCAGTGGAGTAACTTTGTTCTACCGCTGTCAAGAGTCACCTGGCTACCTAGCCAGCAGCCAGATGCTCCATGTGACTGCAGCTTGCAGGAGAAGCGAGTGAGGCTGCGAGAGTGAGATTTTCACCGTACGTGGAAGTGGAATCAGAGGCCACGGGGTGACTGTCGTTCCCGAAAGGAGCCGCAGGCAGGCGGTTTCTGCTGCTGTTACCGACACATTGCATACCTTTCTATCTCTTTCTCTTTTCTTCTCCCTGCCAAAGTTTTTTCTCTTTTCCTGATGCTCCTGCGTTTTGAGACACACATGCACGCAAGATCTCTCACCCTTTTTTTCACTCCACTGCCGTGCTCATCCATTCTCCCCTGTTCGAACATCAGCTGCTGCAGCCTGCATGCGTGCGACGTGGTCAAGGGCTCGTTTGATGCTGTCGTCGTCGTCGACGACCGGGACGCACGCTGTGATCGCACTCGTACTCCTTGTGATCGGCGGCTCTCGCGCCGGCCGGCGTGCCTCTGTCATGCATCCCGTGGCGGCGCCGCAGGCAACGGAGGCCGGCAGCGCGGCGAGACGCGGCAAGCAAAAAATAAAATAAAATAACGCGAGCGCTGACGCGGGCCACGCGCGCTGCGAGGATACGGGCCTAGCGGCGGCCCATGAAAGGAGAAGAGCACCGAAAGATTCCATTCTTGGGTTGCCGGCCGTTAGTTGTGGTGTTTGTTTTGTCCCACATCGGCCGGGGAGCGAGGCGTCGGGGAGGGAGGCGGGTATAAGAAGGGGAGGTGGGGGTGGTGGAGATGGCATCTTTGCGCTTGGGGCAATGACGCAGCTAGTGAGGTTATACCGAGGCGCGTCAATTGCTGGTTGAAAACTATTTCCAAACCCCCTCTTTGGCCCGCCAGGGCCACTGAGAATTTCTGGAAGGGCTCCCCCTCTTCGGGGAGGGTAAAGCCCTACAAATCTAAATATAAAAACGTTTCAGCAAAAATGCTATCCTAAGTAGCTTCTCAACCACATTGCTACGTACCAAACAGCCAATTGATATTCTGAAGACGAAGCAGCCGATGAATGTTATCATTCAAGTAAAACTTTCGACCCTGTAATCTTGCGTACTGATTTATATGTGGAGTCATCATCCGTACGTATCAATGCGTCACACAAGCAACATTTACATGGCAACATATGCACCGAATTCAGCACAAACCAGAGCTTTAGACAGGTCGGTTAATGGTTATGTTACGGGACCAAATAGGTGTCGAGTCCACCTCAATTCCCTCGCCGTCTCATCCCCCATTTTCTAGGTGA
The DNA here is from genome assembly GCA_019208055.1 of Stipa capillata. Classification (NCBI taxonomy): domain Eukaryota; kingdom Viridiplantae; phylum Streptophyta; class Magnoliopsida; order Poales; family Poaceae; genus Stipa; species Stipa capillata. The sequence goes on from JAGXJF010004322.1 coordinate 65,298, forward strand.
TCTTCTTCCTCTCCTCTCCTATCTCTCACTTCCAGATCGTCTTACTCCTCTCCCCCTTCACCTCATCCTCTCCCTCCAGAGTTCACCTTCCTCCCCTCCTCCCTCCCTATCCCCCTTGCTGCAACAATCGAAGGAAGAAAAATAACAATATGATGTAGAACTGGAACTAGTTTACTGCAAATATTGAAAAACACATGCTGCAACATGCGAAAAATCTTTACTGCAACATTGGAAAATCACGCACTGCAACATAGGAAAACACATGCTGCAGCAAGTCTAAAAGGCATATTGTAGCACGGAATAGTAATCACTCCAACAATTGCAAGAAGTATACTAAGGTACCGAAATATAGACGCTGCAATAATTGGAAAAACAAAGTACGACATGGAATACTAGTCGCCGCAACAATTACAAGATGCAAAATATAGATGTTGCAACAATCGGAAAGCGACGTGCAACATGGGAAAATACGTTGATGCAACAAACTGGATATATCTTCTCCAACATCAAAAACACCATTGGTGCAACATTCGAAACAATTTTGTACCAACCCCTTCTCGCAACACTATCAACCTACCTATCATACGACGGTGGTCTCCACTCCTATTACATCTGGAGATGCTCACAGGCCCTGAGAGAGTGGACACACCTCAAGCGTCATCCTCCTCGTCGAAGCGCCTCCTCTTCGTGCCTCAAACTTGTCGGAGTAACACCAAGATGTCTGGATTAACGATGAGGAGGCCCTCAAGCAGCGAGTGGAGGCGGCTGGGTCAGACCTTGCTTTTTTCGTCGTTGACACTGCCGGAACGGTAACGTCTGGAAGCATGAGGCTCACGCTCTGCTTCAAGCTCCTTTTCCATCTCCTCCTCGCTCTCATCTCTCTGGCGCCACATTCGACCTCCCCTTCCATAATCTCCTGCTCCTTCGTCTCACTGCGCACAGATGCGACAAGCTCGAGCTTGAGCTCTCTCTTATCTTATTTCCTATCATCTCTTTAGGCACAAGAGGCTATGAAATCACCGACGTCCATTCCAACTCTTTGGTGGCTTACTACTACTAGTAATGGTTTACGATTTCATTTTAAACGAAATAGGCAGATACTTGCCTATTACATTTAAAATTGTGTATGATATTACAATATATTATGATAATTCTGTTTGGTTGAGGCACATGTTTATTGTTTGGCTATCTACTTTTGATAAGAATGAGTTTAAGATCATGTTAGTCTGATAGGAAAAACATAAAATATATCCGTCATGTTATAAGTGTGGTGTTTTTATTTTGAGTAAATTTCAAAAAATGCCACTATTTTATCCTAATAGTCAATGAAGTGCCACTTCTATGACCTATTTCACAAACCTAACTCTCTTTTTTGAAATCAAGATGTTGCCCAGCATCATCTAGTGCACACAGCCTAATTAATTATTAATATAGTGATTTACAAGAGTTTATCTAAATCATCTATAGCATTTTGGAAAATGAGCACAGAAGCTTCAACACATTGTAAAAAGCTGGCAGAAGGCAGCTTTTTCAAACAGCTGAATTTGCACTGCAAAGCCCACAGCTACTATTGGCAAAAGCTGCTGAAAAGCTGGCCGTTTGGTTGGGCTGCAGCTTTTTCCAGTGAAAAGCTGCTGAAAAGTCTAACCAAACACCCCCTAAGTGTATGACTCGGTCAAAGTTTCCTCACTCAAGGCGTGGCAAATTGTGTCGAGGATCGGCTATGAGTCAAACATGTCCGAACACTATCTCAGGAAACACTATTACTGACGGGCCCAAAACGGTAATCACTCACGGGTTCAGGGCCCGTCAGTAACGTCCTGTCAGTGGAAGTTATACCTGCACAGGGCCCATCAGTAGATATAGTCTTTCACTAACGGGCGAAAAAGGACCGTTAGTGGAAAGACCTCCAGGGCTGCAGCAGTGGCATCTGAGCTAGATCTCCACTGACGGGCGTGGAATCTGTGCTCGTAAGTGGTAAGAATTTCCACTGACGGGTACATGTCTTTTGCTTGTCAGTGGAAGTATTTTTTGTCATTTTATTTTTGCATATATAGCAAATATAGCAACTAATAGCATATATAGCATATCTTAATAGCATATATAGCAATTAATATGACATAAATTAAGCACATATACCAATTAATATCACAAATAGTAAATACACATATAAAAACAAGTTTACAACGAATTAAAACGATAAACAAATGAATTTAACAATGTTTATTCTCACTAGCCCTACTAATCTACGTCTACGACGCTTTGCTAGTACTTGCAGGGCGGCGAGAAGGGGGTAATTGGACTCCCGCGTAGAAATCTCCGCTTGGTCGGATGACTTCGTTTTTGATGACGTACGCGAAGGTCTTCTGGATGCGGGCAAAGTCCTTCCTCCAGTCGTACTTATCGTCGGTCAGGTCGTGCATGAAGTTATTGAATTGATCCTGGCTCCATTGCGGGTTGTGGGATATGACAAACGCGTCTATGTGAGCGCAGATGTAGTACCCACATGTCACGCTATTTTTCGGCTGTTGCCTGCAAGGGAAGTTGAATTTGTGGATCAGCTTCTTGCTCTTGCTTTCTGCTCCTCCCCCTCACAAGTTGTATTCCCAAAAGGCGGATTCCAGAACTTCCTTAATTGCTGAGAAGTCCCGCTTGGCACTTCTTTGGGAATCAAAATAGTATATCATTCTAGAAGGCTTGTGGATGACAATGAGGATCTAGTGGTCGCTGCGTAAAAAGTAACGAAGGAATATAAACAGACGGGGATACGTGCTTAAGAAAAGCAAACTAGGGACAGTAGTAAGTAACTTACGGGGGGTTGTAGGGCATGAGCACGTAGTTCTTGTCCTTATGGTATAGCAATGACTTGGTGATGAAGTTTATTAGGACTGGCTTCGCTTCTCGTATATAGTACTCGTTCATGAGGATCGGATCCATTATTCCAAAAACGGAGTTAGGCAGACGCCTAGACTCTTGGGCTTGGTAAAGCGCCCACAGCCTGACGAGCATGGTGTCGAGCCGAAAGAGGTTGAACAAATTGAAGATATCTTCAAAATTGATGTCGAAGGTGTCATGATGTCTGTCCAGGAAGAAACCGAAATCTTTTGACACCTCGACCTTAAAGTGTTGCACATAATCGTCTCGATTCCATGACCTCATCATGATCATATCATGGAGCAGTTTCATCTGCGCGGGCAACCTCTGCACCTCATCATCTAGGAGTAAGGGCTCACCTGCCTCGTACACTAATCGTCGAGGCTTCGTGATGGTTTCCGCAGATGTCTGGAATGATAAGGTATTTTTCTTGCTGTCCTTGCTTGCCTCCTTCGCAGTGGTGCCGCCCCGTCTGTGTGGTCTTTTTCTTTTCCTCTCCGGTTCCGGAGAGGAGGCCCTCTTGCCTCCCGTCAACGCTTCGCCCACTGCGGCATTGAGCGTGCTTGGAGATAAGACCGTCTTTCCTGCCGCCTTTGGATCGTCGTGTCTTGATGCCCGGCAAGATCGTCGTCCCGATCATTGAACGAAACCGGCGTACTGCACAGGCCGAGCGGAGACGGGCCGGCTCCGGCTGATGGAGAGGGGATGGCTGACATACTAGGAGAGGACGTTGCAGGGATAGTTATCTGGCTCTTTGGCCACAGGATGTAGTACCCCTTGCAGTCTCGCTTCATGACATCCTCTTTAGGGGCGACAGGGACTGCGACGTCACTGAACTCGACGACGACGCGGTCCACCTGCACCCTTGCCATATGGGAAGGTATAGCAACGTCGTGGCATGTCGCGCCCTCTACTGTTGGGAATACTAAGCCATGGGCAACCGTCTTCTTCACGCCGGGCAAAAGAATAGTGAGGTGGTATTTTGTAGGCCCCTGCATAATAAAGGTACCCATTGTTATCCGCACTATGCTGTGAATTAGAGCCCTCATACAAGTGATGCATAGTGGCAAGGAAGCTTACAGCGATGTCTTTGACGGGACTTAGCAACTCGGGGGCGACGTCAGAGGCTGAGGCGCAGCTGCTCCATCCAGCAGGATAGGAGCCCTGATATCCATGAAGATGCACAGGCGGACGAGATGCATCGCCGGCGGCGTCGTAGCCTCTGGACTCTAAAAATTCTTGCGCCACCAGCTTGCCAGCCTCTTGGGCTGCCCTTGTCATCCCTTGCAGAAGAGATGTTTGCCTTCCTCTCCTCCTCTGACGGGCAGCCTCGCGGTCTTGAGGAAATACTTCGTCCCATATAGCCCCGCTTTCGATCCCTCGGACACGCCCTGTCTTCTCCCTTGTTCGTAGAGCCTTCGAGAGATGGTCTTCCCACCTCTCACTCTGGACGGAGTCCTGGGAGCTCTCAGGCTGCTGGGACAGCTGCCTCTGCAAGTGAAACGGCACAACAGACGGACCGTTAGCGTAATGGAAGCACAACAGTATATTTCAAGAAGAGACTGGGTTTAGATTATACCAAACGTTCGGAGACCGCCTGAAGCTCGGGGTCCGTGATAATTGGTGACCCAGTAGCTGGGTCAGAAACTGTGTACGCCCTCATCCAAATCTAGGCGCGTTCCTGCTCGATATTGGCAAAAGGAACCAGTTTGCCAGCCGCTATAAGCGCGGCGTCCTCTTTGGCCCAGATCGGTCTTTTCCCAGGGACACCTCGACTGCCAAGGTGGTGGGGGAATTTGTTCTTCGCGCGCAGCTCCTTCGCCCGGCGACTCTTCTCCTTGAATGCGTCACTCTTCTTGTCGGCAACGAACTCCTCCCAGTGTTCCAGTTCTAGCTTCGGCCATTTAGTTTTCGCTGTAGTTTTGAAATCGGCATCTAGCAGCTTCGCTGCTTCATATCGCCATGTCCTTAGTGCAACACACATCGAAATGTGTGTGGATTTTTCATTCATGTCAGATCTCACCGTTTGAACTCTTGAGTCATGTCTCTCCTTTCCCAATTCAGAATGATTTTTCAATGACCGCGCTAATATTGCTAAACAAAGCACCGGATAATAATACAAATGGTCACCGAAAACAAATCAATCCTCAGTATCCACATCACCGTCGTCAGAAACAAATCAATCCGGGGGAGAACGGTGGCGAGGAGGTTGAGACGGGCGCCGGCGCTAGGACTCGGGCGGCGGTGCGGGGCCTCGGGGCGGCGGCCGGCGGAGCGGGCGCTCGGGGCGGCCGCGCGGGGGCTCGGGGTGGCGTCCGGCAACGCGGGGGCTCGGCGCGGGGGCTCGGGACGGCGCGGCAGCCTGGCAGCGAAAGTTAGGGCTCGCGGCTGGTTCAAATTAGAACGCGCGATGAATGAAAAATTTCACAAAGTCCCATATTTATAGTACCGGCGAAACCTCCACTGACGGGCAGCTAAAACCTGCCCGTCAGTGGAAGTACTTCCACTGACGGGCGTGTAAATAGTGACCGTCAGTGGACTAGATTTCCAAAGATGAACTACTTCCACTGACGGGCGAGTAAATGGTGCCCGTCAGTGAAAGTTTATGTGCAAAGGGCGCTTTAGTACTTCCACTGACAGGTTTCACATGTTGCCCGTCAGTGATAGATCTTCCACTAACGTGCCCTGTGTAATTGCCCGTCAGTGTAGTTCTTTTAGTAATTTTTTTTGGTTTGCCTGGTTTGTAGACTGGATTTCTCAGCAAAGGGATAGCTGTGCTGCTGCACCTGGCGCTACAGCCTTAGGTGATGATGCTGTGAGGTAGGTCTCGTACAACCACATCAAGTCATCAAGCAAACACGCCTAGCTTGCTGTGTGTTTCATCACTCGGGTCACGTCACGTCCACCACCACCTGGCGCCCCTTCTCCCGGAGCCCTTTTAAGGCGCAGCGAGGGCCGAGGAGTATACATGCATGCGACACGTGCCTAGCTATTTCACCAAGTCCCGAACATATATAATCAACAATCAATTCATTAAAAATGATATTATTACATATTGAGGTTCGTTCTGAATTGATCGGAAAGCTAGGTTTCGTCGTCTTCGACACGCTTCTCAATAGTACTTCTGATCTTCTTGCTGGTATTCGTTAGACCTTCACCGTGACTGCGTCTTATGTATGGGCACACATCCTGAGAACCTTTGCGCCTCTTGCTCGTTCGATCATCAACATCTTCTTCTTCTGTGTCCGGATCGTCGAACTGGTCGTAGTCCTCTTCGTCAACTACACCATCGACTCCGACAATACTCATTTTCCCTTTCCTCATGACAACGCGCTTCTTATTATTTGGATCGGTTATGTAGAAGACTTGGGCTAGTTGTTTGGCTAATACCCATGGCTCATCTTTGGGACTGATTGATTTGACTTGTCGTGACTCCATAGGGATCGGTGGAGGTATCACCATGGTACTGGTGTTCATATCTTCGATTCTGACGTCTTTCGCCCATCTGACACGAAACATGGGGATCTTCGTCACGGTGTAGTCAAGTTCCTAGATCTCTTCGATCACGCCGTAGTACCTACACTTCTTGCCATGATGACCAGTTCTAGACTCCTGCGTTACACCACAGTTCTGGTACGTACTGCGTCGGTCTTGAGCCTCGGTGTAGAATGTGTATCCGTTGATATCATACGATTGCCACGTCACGACTTTGCTATCGGGTTCTTGCGACAACATTCGAACTATTTCTTCTTCTCCATTTGACGGCTCCCTTTCATACAGTAGTCCTTTAGCCACCCGGAGAACTTTGCGTTATGCTCTTCGTGAGCGCAACTGTGCCCTTTTTCGGATTCGCTTCGCGCAATTGTTTCATGTGGATCTGAATATAAGGTCGTACCACAGCCAAGTATTGTAACACCGCAAAATGTGCTCTGTTGTAGTCATCTGATCTTTTCGATCGATACACGTGTAAACTTTTATGCCCAATCTCTCCTTTACCGTCGAGCCTGCCTGTGTGCCACGAAATTGGAACACCTATAGGTTTTTGATCACGCATGTAATCCGTGCAGAACTCGACCCCCTCTTCGGTGGCATAGCCTTGGATGATGCTACCTTCCGGATGCGCTCTGTTATGAACGTAGCGCTTGATAACCCCGTTGTACCTTTCAAACGGGTACATGTTGTGCAAAAACACGGGACCGAGGTCCAGTATCTCCGGGACGATATGGATCATGAGATGTACCATGACATCGAAGAATGCTGGAGGGAAATACATCTCAAGTTCGCATAGTATGACAGTGATCTCGGCCTTCAGTTTCAGGCAGCGTTGCACCGTGATTGACTTCTGACAGATAGTGTTGAAGAAGTTACAAAGATCCGTGATTATTTTGCGGACACCTGACTCCATGATACCTCTAATTGCGACAGGCAGTATTTGTGTGATCATCATGTGGCAGTCATGAGACTTCATGCCAATTAGTCGGTGAGTCTTCATGTCAACAAGTTTTTGGATGTTCGCGGAGTAACCTGAAGAAACTTTGACACCATAGAGGCATTCGCAAAGGCTATGGAGCTCGTCTCTACTCAGAGTGTAGCAGGCAGCAGGACAGCTGGTCTTGACTCTGATACCATTCTTCCCCGTCTCGGTCGTTTCTCTGGTTGCCCACAGCTCAAGTCTTATATTCATGTGTTGCATGTCTGCTCGTGCCTTCGACCCATCTTTTGTCTTGTCCGGAATGTTGAGCAAGAGACCAAGCAAACTGTCGCAGACATTTTTCTCGACATGCATTACATCAATGCTGTGACGTGTGTCTAGGTGAGGCCAGTAAGGCAATTCCGAGAAAATAGATTTCCTTTTCCAGACGCCTTTTACCGGCGGTTGTTTCTTTCCTTTTCCTGACTCAACTTCATCCATTTCATTCAAGAGATCATAGATTTTTTGTCCGGTCTTTTCGCGAGGCTTTGGACGGATTTCTTTTGTTTCGTCGAACCTTTCCGTGTCCTCTCTCCATGGGTCATTCATGGTCAGCCACCTTCGGTGTCCCATGAACACGATTTTTCTAGAGCCCTCTAAGAAAACACTTGTGGTTTCCTCCATACACTTAACACATGCTTCGTATCTTTTGGTGCACTGGCACGCGTTGTTCCCGTACGCCGGATAATTTTGTACCATTGTGAACAACAGGCCTTTCACAGTGAAGAACTCTTCTCTGTCCGCGTCCCAGACCTGAGCCCCTTCTTCCCATAGCGTAGCTAGTTCGTCCTTCAGTAGTTGTTGATACACGTTAAGATCCATTCCAGATTGTTTTGGCCCTTGAATGAGAATAGAGAGGTGCATGTATTTCCGTTTCATGCACAACCATGGAGGAAGGTTGTAGATCCAAAGAACCACGGGCCATGTGCTGTGTCTGCTGCTCATGTTGCCGAATGAATTAATTCCGTCCGTACTCATACCAAACCTGATATTCCTCGGATCACTACTGAAATCTGGGTATTCGGCATCGATTGCCCTCCACTGACAAGCATCAGCTGGATGTCTCAACACCCTGTCCTTTCTTCGCCCCTCTTCGTGCCAGCGCATCAGTTTTGTCTCCTTTTTGTTACCGAATAAACGCTTCAATCGGGGGAGGACTGGAAGGTATCATACAACCTTTGCAGGGGCACCACTCGTCACTTCTTCCTCGTCATCATCTTGGTTTCTGCCCCGCTTATATCGACATGTGTTGCACACCGGACATTTGTGCAGCTTTGTATACTCCTTGCGATAAATAATGCAGTCGTTCCGACAAGCGTTGAGTCTCTCTACATCCAATCCAAGGGGGCAGACCATCTTCTTGGCTTCCTCGGTGCTCGTAGGCAACACGTTCTCCTTTGGAAAAACCGTCGCAAGGTAAGCCAGTGTCTCATCGAAGCTTGCGTCGGGACAGTTGTGGGCTGCCTTGATCCTTAGAAGTTCTAGCGTGACTGAGAGACGCGTGTGCTCAGGATCGCAGGTGGGATACAACGGTTTTGTCGAGTCTTCCATCAGTTTCGCAAACTTTGCGACCTCTCTTTTATCCTCGGGGTCTTCGACCACCTGGTCCGCCATGTGACTATCCCTCAACATTTCAGCCAAATTGTTCCACGCCTCTCCCGTCAAGTCATCCCTACATTCAGAAATATAGTCTTCATCTTCTTCTGCGTCTTCGTGTATGACCTTTTCTTCTAAACATTCAGGAGTAGCTGAAATTTCCGTCTCCTCACCGTGACTTGTCCACCGTGTATAACCTTCCATGAAACCTTTGATCAACAAGTGTAGCTGCAACATGCCTCTCTCCCTGACCATTATCGTGTTCTTACATACACAACACGGACAACACATCTTGTTCGCACCCTTTTTCTCCCGATCTTCCTCGGCCGCATCTAGAAACCCATTCAAAGTATCGACGAAACTTCGTGTTGCCCTTTTGCCGTACATCCAACTTTGATCCATCGATACCTACAACAAAAACTGATTGATTATAATCTAAATTAACAAAATAATCATAAAATTTATTATTTTCTTTCATGTATTCGAATTATATCATACCAAAGAGAGCTCGCTAGCCTTCGAAATAGGCTAAGGAGAGAGAGGAGGGGACAGGAGAAAATTAAGTGAGGGGAAAATGGGTGGAGGGAGGGAGGAGGGTAAAAAGAGATCTAGAGGAGGAGGAGGAGGGAGGGAGGGAGGGAGGAGGGTTAAAAGAGATCTAGAGGAGGAGGAGGAGGGAGAGAGGGAGGGAGGGAGGAGGGGAGGGGGAGAGAGAAAGAGAAAAAGAGATGGAAAGGGGGGAAAGAGGAGGAGATTAGATCTAGATCTAGATCTAGAGGAGGAGGGAGGGAGGAGAGGGAGGAGGGGGACAAGGAAGGAGAGCAGGAGCCTACCACAATCTCCACCGCGGCGCCAGAGCTTGCAACTGGCCGTGTGAGGCGCGCGAGCTCAACGGCCAGCTGCAGGCGCGGCCTGAATTATACAGCTGCAGGATTATCACTGACGGGCCCAAATAGAGCCCCCTGTCAGTGATAACTCTGCCCCCGAAGCCAAAATTGGAGCTATACTCCACTGACGAGCAATAGAGGACCTGCCGGTGAACACTTAATTTTTACTGACGGGCAACGTAAGGTCACCTGTCAGGGGTGATCTGTGATAATCGTCCTCGAGGGGCTGTCGTTCACTGACGGGCGCTGGACTCGGCCCGTCAGTGAAAACGTAAGAATTTCTGACGGGCTCGGGATGCGTGCCCGTCAGTGAAGACGTACCGTAAGTGGAGATGTCAAGCGTGGGTGCTCGATTAACTTTTACTGACGGGCCCGATAATCGCCCGTCAGTAGATCATTTGTTAGTCGCCCGGCGTACCACATTTACTGACGGGTGCTAAATCCCCCGTTAGCGTTTAATGTAATCAGCGACGGCCCCCTCATGCCCGTCAGTGATGAAGTTGTAGATAAAATGTTTTTTGAGGTAGTGAAAGTTCACCAGATGACTAGGCTAGCCTATCTTAGCTAGCCTATTTTCCCAACGTTTCCAATCTCGGATAAATTTATGGATCATGCGTATGGAGGCAGACCACCAAAGTGGAACAAGACCCGGCCAAGTCCACGACCCCATCATCTTAGCTCCCACCATGCATGCTGGCTTCATCGTCTAACAACCCCGCGTCTTTACATTTGTTACCTAGAACTAGTTGCCAGTTTACGGCACATCCGTGCGACGAAGGACTGGCCGTGGTCATGGTTGGCTGGCTCGGAGCATGCTAGCAATCGCAGCTAACTAGCTAACTAACCAACTAACTAACCCTCCGAAAACCCGGGCAAAACCGCGCGCGCGTGAAAGTGAGATCAGCATTGACCTTTATTAAACCCCGGGTGAAGCCAACTAACAAACTATCGGCCGTGAAGGTGAGATCGACGACCCTGGGCACACTGGTTGGCTCGTTGCTCGGCGCAATGGAGCACCAGCCGCCGGCCGACGACGTTGTGATCCAGCTGAGCCACGACGCGGCCGACGGCACCGGCGCCGGGGACGACGACAAAACCGGCCTCACGCGCCGGACCTTCAGCCAGTCCTACAAGATGGAGTACCGCAAGCACATGGTGTGTACCATCGAACGTGATCGATCTCACCGTATTCCGTTCATTTCTAGAGAAATTCTTGATCTGATACATGCAAATCGTTGTGCAATTTCTTGATGCGATTTGTGTTGCGTGGCCATTGATGGCGTGTGTCTGTGTGTGCGCGCGCGCAGGAGTTTACGAGGTGGCAGGTGCTGCTGCTGAGTTACCAGTCGCTGGGCATCGTCTACGGCGATCTCGGGACGTCGCCGCTGTACGTGTTCTCGTCGATCACCCTGCCGAACCCAGGGAAGGAGGACTTCCTCGGCATCCTCAGCCTCATCTTCTGGACGTTCACCTTGATCAGCCTCATCAAGTACACCTTCATCGTGCTCCATGCAGATGACCATGGAGAAGGTAACTACCACTGGCTCCATCTTCCTGTCATAGTAATCTTTTTGGTTGGCGAGTACTGGATTTTTCTGTCGTGTCTTCCAACCATAGACGGCAATTGCATGGACTAGAAAATTAGATCTGAGTATTTTGGCCAAATTCTGGTAGGTGGGGCCCGGTGGCGCCTGGCTTTGCTTGGCATGCATACGTGGTGGCCGGCATGCAAGGGGCGCAGTGCCGCAGGGCGGTTGTCGTTGGAAGTTGCCCTGGGCTGGCCCGCCTGGGTGTCGGTTCGTGTGGGTGCCCTGCATTGGGCACGATGGCAGGTCCAGTGGCAGGGCGTGGCACTCGTGCTGCGGGGTGCTGCGCGTCCGGTGTGGTTAGCGAGGGCTGGTGGGTTGGTGCGTGTAGGAGTTTTCAGCGAAAGCCTTGCCTGACTTTTTAGCCGGTACCAACAACGGTGATCCTCAGACATCGTTCCCTTCTTGAGGCGTTCCCGTGGAGTCCCCACCTACCTCCACTCTTGGGATGATCTCGGGGTAAAAACTAAGATCTAGGTTTCGGATCAGGCGACGACAACGTCTTTGACGTTGTGCCGTCCTTGGAGGCGCCACTGGTCAGCGCACTCAGTGCTGGTGTTAGCTTGGGGTTGGTAGTGGTCGGACTGGTGGCAACAATGACGCCCTAGTAGAGTCAGAGCTGTCGCCTGGTAGTGGTGCAAGACCGACGATTCTGGGTTCATGCGACTAGTTTGGTGCATGGCTGTGAAGTCGGAGCCGCGTAGTCTACGGTTTGGGGATGATGGTTGGGTTGTTCCAGTGGCTGCGACACGATGTCCAGTGCTTCTTGCTTCGCGTGAAAGTCGGAATCGCCTTCGCCAGTGCGATGGTGACGACAATGATGTTGAGGTCTCTATCAGTGTGCGTGGCTTCTTGCCTGTTGTGTTGCTCGGCTGACTTGTTGCTGCAACTAGGTTCGTTTGGCGATACTTTTGGCCTAGTTTATCTAAGTAGTGAGTTTATTGTGGTAGTGGTTTCAGCCTAGTTTTTCTTCGATTAACCGAGCGTTGTTTGGGCGTGTCTCGTTTGTCCTTAAAAATAAGGTATCTTCTTGTTTAGTGCGATGACAAAACTGTTAAAAATAAGGTATCTCCTTCTTTAGTGTAATGACGGAACTGCTGCTCCGCTTGTCGGCTTCTAAAAAAAAGTAACTTGCAAACCCAAACTCATTACCTGTGACAAGTATCCCAAAAAAAGATATTTCCACCATCATACAGTCCTCCATCTAAAATATAACACAACCTAAAATACCTTAAGAAAGTGGGGACGACTTGGATACAATCAAGCTTTTAGGTGCACTCGTGCACTAAGCCTTAAATTCATCATTCATAGGAGTCCTGAAAAATTAACGAAATTGTTTGGCAACACTCTTGGAGTTGATGCATTTGAATTTTGAAGCATACTTACGCTCATGCTTACTTTGTGAAGGTGGTACCTTTGCCCTGTACTCTCTCTTGCGTCAGCATGTAAATTTCAAGGGAAGCATGCCAATGCCAGTCACGCGTTTGGCATCTGACATTAATCTCAAGTTCCACGGCAAGAAGAGCAATCTGCCATCCAAGATACTGGAGTTCTTGGAAGGAAGCCCAATAGCACAGGCAATCATCACCTACATTGTGTTGGTTGGGACTTGCATGGTGATAGGTGATGGTGCCCTCACTCCGGCCATCTCAGGTACATATTCTATCCAACTTTTCAGTTCTTATTAGCCAGTTCAAGAGTGTTCAGTAATATAATTTTAATTCTCATTTGAAAATCCTGATGTTTCCTTTTCTAAAAAAAATATTCAGTTCTATCCGCTGTTCAAGGAATCCAATCAAGATCTCCTAAAATAACACAAGGTAGCAGCTGATTATTTTTTTTCTTATTGTATTACTGGAAATTTCTGCTCATGCCATTTTAGCTAGCGCCGTTCTACTTCGCATGGCAAGAAAAAACACACTAAGAATCTGTTTGCTTGTTCCAGATCACGTTGTCATTCTATGTGTGATTATCTTGGTCCTTCTTTTCCTTTTCCAAAAATATGGGACAAGCAAAGTCAGCTTCGCTTTCTCTCCTATTATGCTCTTGTGGTTTGCATTTGTTGCATTCATTGGACTGTACAATATTATCAAGTACTATCCACCAGTTCTGAAAGCCGTGTCACCACATTACATAATCACTTTCTTCATAAGGAACAAAGAGCAGGCTGGGAGCAACTTGGAGCAATTGTTCTATGCATAACAGGTTAGAAATATAACCTTCACTAAAATCTTTTCGGGTTTCAAAAGAAACATGCAATAAAATTTGGCTTTTCATGTTACCTCATATTCTATTCATCTAGTAATCTTGTTTTCAGTCACTTAATCTCCTTATGTAACTCAAATAGCTGTGATCATAATCAGGTGCTGAAGCTATGTTTGCCGACTTAGGTCATTTCAACAGGTCATCAATTCAGGTAAATAATCAGTTACTTTTAACATAATAAATAAACAAAAGTACTAACTATGTTGCTTCCTTGCATCCTGCAGATGGCATTTTCAGCAGTAGTTTATCCATCAATGATCCTTGCATATGCTGGCCAGGCAGCATTTTTGATCAAGAACACTTCCAAGCTGAGCACAACATTTTACAGCAGCACTCCAGAGCCCTTATTTTGGCCAATGTTTATCGTAGCTACTTTGTCTGCTATTGTTGCAAGCCAGGCATTAATATCAGCCAGTTTCTCCATCATTCGACAATCAATTGCTTTAGGTTGTTTTCCGAGGGTTACCATGAGGCATACCTCAGAAAAATATGAAGGTCAAGTATACTCTCCAGAGGTCAACTACTTCTTGATGATCGTGTGCATCTTGATTACCGTTGGCTTTAGGGGCGGACCAGAGATCGGGCAAGCCTTTGGTGAGCAATCTAGTATATGCTTATGTTACTACTAATTGTTAATTTTCCTGATCATGTGGGGTTTCTGATCAAGTGAAAAAGGTTACGACTAAATTCCATCGAAGTCATTAACAAAAATGTTAACATACAAAATACCTGACTGTTTATTTGGTACTTTGGTTCTTAAAGCACAGTTTGGTATTGCACAAAATTAAACTAGTAGGCTACCATTGTTATCGTGCTAGAAACTAGAAGAGAAACACTTCTCCATTTGGATAGATGCAATAGCAACAATGCACAAAATTGACATATTTTAGTTGTAATCTGATTGGATGTTCTTTCTTTTGGTTTGCAGGCACGGCAGTGATATGGGTTATGCTTTTTACAACAATCCTGATGACAGTGGTCATGGTTATTATCTGGCAAGTTCACATTGTACAAATTGGTCTGTTTATTGTTGTCTTCTTTTCCATCGAAGGCCTTTACATGACCTCACTTCTGAACAAGGTTTTACAAGGTGGCTGGGTTCCATTTGCGATTACTGTATTTTTCCTTATAATAACACTTTCTTGGACTTATGGAAGAAGCAAGAAGAGTGAATATGAAGCAGCCAACTTGATAGATAGGCAGGAATTCACTAAAATAGTAACGATGAGCAGCCGGGTACCTGGAATATGCATCTTTTGCACAGACTTAATGAATGGCATCCCCCCAATTGTGCGCCATTATGTTCAGCATGTGGGTTCTATCCGTGAGGTGATGGTGTTTGTCACTGTGAGGATTCTTCCAGTGAGATCTGTCCTTCCTGAAGAGCGCTTCCTCATAGACAAAATAGAGCCTGTCGGTGTTTACAGGTGCATAGTCCAATATGGCTATATGGACAACCACAACATGGAGGGTGATGACTTTGTTGTGTTGGTCATTGCATCCCTCAAGGAAATAACTGAGAATGATGACGAGATCGCGCTGATGGATTTAGCTTTCACAAATGAATCATCCTTTGTGCTTGGAAGAACTATTCTAAAGATGAGCGCCAGGCGGAACTGCTTCAAGCGCTTCGTTATTAATAACCTTTACAGATTTCTGCAAAAGAACTTCAGGTCCAACATTTCCAGTCTAAAGATAGCCCCTAGTAAAACCTTACAGGTTGGAATGCAGTATGAGATTTGAGAAAGGAAACTTGCAGGTTGGAAATTTGGAATGATGTATGATATTTGAGAAGTGCAGATGCATGGAATCCAGATGTGTCTTCACTTTGTAACATTAGCAAAATTGTTATTAGATCTTTTCTAGAAGCTATCTTGGTCGACCTTTAAACTGTACCAAAGTTATTGTAAGTTTCATATTTCAGAGATGTTTCTGTCTCACCATAGTAATACCTATCTGTTTGAAGAATCTTGAAATTATTTTCGTTTTAAGCCCAATTATGCATGCACACATGTGAAATGTTGGTCAGATTAATAAAACTGCCAGGCAATGAAATTTTCTTTATTAGAGCATCACGATATTGTTTATGCAATCCTTATTTTCCTAGCATGCAAGACAACTGCAGTAACCACCCTTTATTTAGTTATATATATTTTTCGGTCATTTGGCTTTTATTAATTTAGTACTTTGATCAGAATGGTTACCTAAATCATGTTCTTTGGGAAAAGCAACTAGGCGATCTCATTGTTACATGGTGACTCTCACACTGTCATAATGATTTGCATATAGGACATTTAGCACTGAAAGGAAAAGTGATGTTCCAACGAAGGTGCTTTTAGTGCTAACTATCGTGCCACTATCCCTGTGAATTTTGTACTCGCCAGATCAATCCATAGTGGCAATACTCCAAATAGTCAATCCATTAAGAGTTTTCAACCATCTAATGAGCAAAAAATGGCCATGTAGTCATATGTCTGTCCATAGGTACATCATTTTGATTATTGGTTTAATACTATTGATATGCTAGAAAATAAGGGAGACAAACTTTGGAAGTTTGTCGTGTTATACAAAAAAGAGAGAAAGAAAAACGTGTTTCCGGGAGTAACATACGTTTAAGAACAACAACAGAAAAAAGGAACAGATGTACAATATTATTATAAGTCAACTGTACAGAAAGGTCACTTCCCTCATGGAGTTTTCATTGCTTACTTGATGCAATTATATACCTTAGCTTTAGTAATCTAATAATGAAGATTACAGAGAAGAGAATACTGGAACACCGGGTAGGGTGACACCTGAATCTACAATGAAGATGTTGCCAGTTACATATGATGATGTTTCATGGATCAGAAAGCGAACCAGCAATGTCAATCATCTCTTACATATGATGATGTTTCATGGATCAGTAGTGCCATTTGTCTTAAGTGGCACGATCTTTGAAACAACAGTGTTCAACCATCTCTTACGCACTAGAGGAGCGGTTATCTCAGACTGGAAGATTCCAGGCGCAATTGAGTTCACTCTAATGCCATATGCTCCTAATTCCAAAGCCATTAGCTGCACCAAGATATCAAATATAGCCTGTTACAAACACAGGAATGAAACTAACGTTTGAGGACGAATAAGGATGCTACCTTTGTGACATAATGCACGGCAGACTTGGAAGATGCGTATCCAATGGAGCCAGGCAGATGGCCACGGTTAAGACCAGCAACAGATGAAATGTTAATTACTGAGCCCTTCAGATTGGCGTCATGCATGCGTCTACATACATGCTTGGCGACAAGCCATAATCCGGTAAGGTTTGTCTTGATGAGCTTATCCCACTCATCCTCGGGCCAATCCAATGCCGAATGCACACCTCCTGAAGTATACAAGGACACCATTCTTACATACCGTTGAAGCCAATATATAGTTGGTTCGGGAACCTGATAATTTTTTCCTCCTTTGATCCATAATAACACGTATCATTCCCTCATCGATTTTAGTAGACGTGTTAATATGGCTCAAAAGGAGGAAAATATTATCATGTTCCCGAACTAAGTATATATTTTGATCATTGACAACATGAATTGCACATTTCAGCTTAATTTGAGAAGTATTTCCATTTGGAGATAAACTTAGATCCCTAGAATAACACCTTTGAGCTTTAATTCGAGAAAACTAGAGAAAAAAGGTTTACAATCCGTAGAGCAAATTGGCTACCTCGGAGGCCAGCGTTGTTGATCAAGGCGTCGATGCGGCCGAAGGCGTCCCAGGCCCTCTGCACCGCCGCCTCGGCGGCCCACCCTCCGGCGGCAACGTCAAGCTCTACGGCCACCGCCCGGGTTCCGCCGCCGGCCTCCGACGCAGAGTCGTTGGTCTCGTCGCAGAGCAAGCGGAGGCGGTCGGCGCGGCGCGCGGCGGCGACGACCCGGCAGCCGGCGCACGCCAGGTCGAGGCAGAAGTTGCGCCCGATGCCAGAGGAGGCGCCCGTCACCAGCACCACCTGCCCCTCCAGCCTGCTTCACGGCGCTCCACCCGCCGTCTCCGGCCGCGACGACGCCATCGCCGGCAAAGCGGAGTTGGGTTGCTACGCGACACGGCCGCAGCGCCAGTTAGAGCACGATCCAAAAGACAGTAGGTGCCGTCACGTTTTAGAGCGATAGTATAAGGGTTGAATTCACTCGTCGAGTGTGATCTAAATTTTTGAGTAAATTTCACTGGGATTCTGTTTTGGGGGCAAAGGTTACACGAAACCGTAAGTTTTGAGAATGAGATAATTTATTAACATTTTATCTTAACGAGCATTTTCCTCTCTTAATAACGACTCCAATTGTTAGGGCCACATGTTAATGTAAATAGTGTATGTTGATTTGAGGATTGGATTTAGAATTATGAAGGAGGAGAGAAATATATTTTTAATCAAAATTTGTTTACTATGATGAATCTAGAGCATTTTAGCAGGAGCTTTACATTAACATGTGGGCCCTAGCGATCATAATCACTATTAAGAGAGGAAAACGACTCAGTTAGGTGAAGTGTTACAAATTAACTCAAAAACTATGATTACATGAATTTTTTTCAAAGTTATAGTTTTATGTTACCTCTGCCTTAAAGGTGGGGTTATGTGAACTTTACTCGAATATATTTATATATGTGCCGTCTAAAATTACTCAATCTCTAAGATATGCCATCGCAAAATTCTATCCTTGACAAATGATACTTGTTAACTTGAGAAAATAGTTTAGATGCCAGTATCACGCATGAAGACACAAAAATGTCCATCTTCTTTTCTCAATTCAAATGCCATCGAACTCTTCTTCGCCTCTTCCCTTAGCCCCTTCACCACCAATAATAGATACCAGACCTCCGCTAACCACTCCGCCAATTTCTGGTGCCTTTCTCGCAGTCATACACATCTTCAATGTTGCCTCATCTCCTCCTCCCACAATAGCTATGGCGATCTAGTCTAGCGGCGGCGGCGGCTCGACTTAATAGACACAGCGCAATCCGACGACAACATTTTGGAATTACTTCGATCTAGTGAGATGTAGAAATCCTTGAGATGGCGTTCTAGGGTTTGGATGCAAGAGATGACATGAAGAGATTGGCAT
Source organism: Stipa capillata (assembly GCA_019208055.1). Classification (NCBI taxonomy): domain Eukaryota; kingdom Viridiplantae; phylum Streptophyta; class Magnoliopsida; order Poales; family Poaceae; genus Stipa; species Stipa capillata. Next base: position 84,073 of record JAGXJF010004322.1, read on the forward strand.
GCTTATGCTAGCTTTTTTTTTCACAGGAGAGGTGGCACGATGTTCTGACCTAACTAGACTCCTAAGGCGGCAGCCACGTTTACATGTGGTGGGGAAGAATAACGGTGAGCCTGGATTAAGTCGGTGATAGTGGGTTGGTCCAAAGAAAGAAGGAAAGAAAGAAATGAGGACATGTGAGGAAGGTACATTGACAATCTCGTCGTGGAGGTGGTTGCAGCGATAGGAGACGACAAAGGATGTGGAGAGATGAGATAAAGGAGGAGGAGATGGAATAGGATGTGGACATTTTTATCCATAATATTTATTACAGTATCATTTGTCAAGTCAAATGCTTATACCTAGTGAAAGTATCGTAGGATAAAATGTTCCTACTCGTCGTGGAGTTAAATTTAAAGAGTAATTGTACCAAATGTACAACTTGTGAGACATGTACAAGATCAAAGAACTTCATTGTTGCTTAAATTCGTTACTAAAGTTGCTAAAGTGATTCATTGTCTATCAAAATTGCACTAGTTGGCCAATTCTCACACGCGTGGCGCTCGCTAGTATGTCACGTAAGGAGAGTATAAATAGCTAGCTTTTCTTTTCCTCTCAAAGTGGGGATCAAACTAGTAAGTTGTACTCGCTCCGTGTCAATATAGTTTGTTTTATAATATGTGTTAGTTAAATAAACCTTTTAGCTTTGACCATTAAAATAGAAAAAAAATCAACACTCACAATACTATATTAATACTTCTAGATCTATTATATAATATACTTTTATAATGTGTATTTAGTTTTATTTAAAGCTATATTTTTTCATAAAAAATGATGATTAAAGTGTTATATATTGTATACCGTGTTAATATCGGAAACAACGTCCAGGAAGACGCAGTATTAGTATATATTCTCCTGACATCATTGTGGATCAGGAACATCGTTGCCGAAACATGTCACAAACTGACAGTGCATCTTGTTGGGCTACTAGCCTGCTATGGAATGAATGAATCCTGCGAAGAAGGCACTGCTCCTGTTGTCAACCTTTGGTACCTATTGCAGAGAGGGACTGCGCGAGCTCCATCAGTTTTTCTCATATATTTCTGTTCCGTCTATAGGGGAATATGAAATAAAAGCCAGAATGAAACAACAGAGTCGTATAAAACCTAAAGTGAGATGTGGGAGAGCGTTAGACTGGAGATCCGAAGGTCGCTTTTTCGATCAACGCTCACCGCATACTTTCCTCTTTCCTTTTTTCCCTTTTGCAAGGCAGTTGAAATGATAAGCTCAGCTGAAATCGTATCTTTTTTTCTGCAAGACTGTTGAAATGATAAGCTCAGCTAAAATGGTATCTTTTTTCCTGCAAGACTGTTGAAATGCTCAGCTGAGATATGTACGGCAGACGTATTTGACAGTACCAATGATAATAGGAGTGCATATTTCCATTTCCTAGATGTGAGATGTTGCATTCTTTTGAGAAGGTGGTTGACATGCATACGATACGAGTGGATGCTTCATCAAGTCCTTGATCGTCTCTGTTTCTCTAGTATAAAAGTTCCAAATTTCAGTCCAAAACATACACGACACCAATTTAGTTTGCAAGGAACACGGTTCCTTCTCCCAAGTCCCATGAGACGAGAGACGCGCAAAGTCAGTTTCGTTCGCTCCAAGTCCAAAAACAAGAAACATTCCCTCCCCTACAACACTGGAATCAAAAGCTCTAGGCTTTCCTACCACCCTACAACATGTACACACAGCTGAGACCCACCCTATCATCGCTCGCTCGCTCGCTTCCTGACGCCTCGCATTCGCTCACTTCTTCCCGCGCTTCCTCGTCGGCCTGTCATCCTTCGCCCTCTTGGACGGCGGCGGCGTCGGAGGCGCGGCAGCCCGTTTAGGTGGCCGGCCGACGCTTCTCCTCCCTCCCGACGGCGGGTCGGTTGCGGTAGCCTTCTTGGAGCCAGAGCCGCCGGGCTCCTTCCGGCTGTCGCCACCCTTGCTGGACTTCTTCTGCTCCGTCGCCGCGGAGAGCTTCAGCGTCTCCAGCAGTGACACCCTCTCCGTTGAGGGCACCGAGTTCTGCTTCATCCGATTCAGGAAGTCCACCGCGTTCCGTTTCTTGATGACACCACCTGCCGCCGCCTTGCCGCCACCAACCTTCTTGTCTGACTTATTCGTCGCTTCGGCGGCGCTCTCCGAGGCCTTCCCTGTCTTCTGATTTGGAGCCGCGTTCCTGACAGGGCCCCGGCTCTTGTTCGTCCTCAGGCCCCTGGCCTTGTCCTTGGCGCCTCCCTTCTTCTTGTCCTCGTTGTCGTCGTCCTCCTCCGTGTCCGCCTTCTCCACTTTCTCCTCCTTGGCAGCAGAGGCCGCGGCCTTCGCGATGGAGCTCCGCTTCCGGCAGACGATAATAGGCGTCGCCTTCTCAAGGAGCGACCCGGCGGTCTCACCCTCAGCCTTGGGCTTCTTCGTGCCCTCCGCCGAGGAGCCGCCCACCACGGCAGCGGCAGCTTTCCCGAGGCCGTCCTTGCGGAGGGACGCCAAGAGGTGCCGCGAGACGAGCGCGCGGGTCCTGGTCGCGGCGGCGTGCTCTGGCGAGCCGCGCGGGAAGAAGACGAGCGCGTTGGCGCAGAGCAGCAGCAGGTCGCGGTAGAACTCGGACGCGGAGGCGTAGCAGCAAGACGCGGCGCCTTGTTGGCCGGTGGTGGTGGTGGCCCCGGGTTCCAGCTTGGATCTGATCATCTCCAGGTCCACGTGGCGCCTGATGGTGCCACTGTATCTGCCGCACTCCTGCAAATAGTTCAGGTCGGTCGATATAAGTAGAGAACCACAAAAGGACCAGGAAAAAATATATATCTAATAGAAAAATCAACAAGACGCGCATGCGATACCACGATTTTTTTTCCTTTGAGAAAAAAAGTAGCAGTCAATTTGAAGGAGTAGGTTAGATTGTATTATGTAGCAGCAAGTACCAAGTGGCCGACAAGCTGGGCCCACAAGTCACTCCAGCCCACCACCAACACAAACGTGAAACTCGCCTCTCAAACGCCACGCACCGCAACCCCAGCTTGGCCCAGCCTTATCTCCACCTGGCAACACCATCCAACGGCCCAAGATCACGCCATCGAACGGTCCAGAGTTCCAGATCGGCCTACGCGTACGCGTGTCGCGTCCGTGCCGGTACCGACCGAGACGAGAGCGAGGCCGTGCGAACAGCAAGATTCCAAGTGTTTTTTGCCTTCCCGGGATGGGAAGACGGGTTTTGTGTTCGTCCGAGTCTGAAGGGAAGCAACCGTGCAGTCACTTTTGCATTTGTTACTTTACTTAAATCACAATAACACTTAACCACAATAAGCTGTGATTTTTTTATTAGGTGCTGTCGAGTTACTAAGCGCCCTACCGATCGCAACATGCACAGATACAGGGGTCAGCTAGAATTTTTTTAAAAGGGATGGAAAATAGAAAAAACACGCAACAGAAAATGGGAAATAGAAATGGAGTATTTTTTTTTACTGATGGTAGAGAGGTGGATAGGGTGGAAAATGAAAAAAATGAGAGAATTCTTTCCGGAAAAAGAAAAGAAAACGAGAGATACTTCTTTTACCTGGCTCTCGAGCCGCCGCTCGAACACTGAGCCGGACTTGCTGGTCCGGACCGAATCGAGGAAGGCAAGTAGCGGCTCGGCCTCCGCAGCGGGGAGGGGCACGGACGTCGACGTGGACGCCGCCTCGTCGCCGGCAGCTGCTGTCCGTAGGCGCCGCCGCCGCCGCCGGGACGGGCTGGCCGAGCTCTGCACGTCGCTGCTCTCCTTCTCCGCGTCGGCCTCCTTGGACCCGGCCACCGACTCGCCGGAGGTCTCCTCCTTCACGGCCACCTCGAAGGCGGCGGCGGACTCCTCCTTCACCGCCGCGTCGCCGTCGTCGTCGGCGGCGCCGGCGTCGTCATCGTGCACCGGCCGTTTCAGATCTGACGAGTTGGACTCCTTGCATGACCGGCCGGAAACCTGGCCGGAGACCATATCCTCATCGTCGTCAGCCTCCACCGGCGACCCTTCCCCTGCCTCCTGCTCCTCCTTGACCGCCGGCGGCTTCGTCTCGCCGGAGAGGCTCCTCTCCCTCTCCTCCTTGAGCCGTTTCACCTTTGATTGCAACGACCTGACCATGGTCCATACAAATAATAATAAGCATTTTCTCCAGAAATAATAGCCACCGACCGATCAGCATCAGACGGCTCACGCGAGACCGCACTGAACGAACCCGATGAAGCTAAAAGCGTTTTGAAGTTTTTGATTATTTTCGGGCTGGTTTTTAATGTTTTACCCGATCGAGAGATCGTATCGCTCGACCTCGCGGCGGAGCTCGGCGACCCGCAGCTTCCGGAGCTTCTCCACCCACGAGTCTGCGGCGGCGGCGGCGGCGTCGGGTTCCCCGCCACCGCCACCGCCGTCGCCGTCGCCGTCCTCGTCGGCGCCGGCGGCGAACCGGCGGTGGAGGAGGCGGAAGCGGAGGCGGCAGCTGGTGGGCGTGAGGCGCGCGGCGGCGGAGGGACTGCGCGACTGCACCTCCATCGCCACCGAGTCCCAGCTCGCCGTGCCGTGTCGGCTCACGGCGCACGCCAGCAGCAGCTCCTCCAGCGTCCCCCCAGATCTCGCCGCCGGCCGACTCCGGCGAGACGTCGGGATCGTCCGATCTGGCAGCCATCCTGGCCTCCCCCGCCCAATCGCCCCCACGTCGAGACTGTGGACAGGGCAACGGGAACGGCGACGGCGGCTCATAGCGCGGCATCCATGGATGGTGAGGTGAGCTAGGGTTTTGGTTTGGGTCTGTGTTTGGTCTCGCCCGGCCGCCTCGTCCTGGCTATCTATCTCTCTTTGTGGTTCGTCCTAGGTTTTGGTTCCGTCCACCATCTTTTCGTCTTTTTCTCTCTCCCATTTTCGCCCACTTTCTTTTTCTGCTTCGCTTTAAAAAATCGTCGAAAATGGAGGTACCCTGCCAAGCCTGTTAGGGTAATTCTTAGGTTCATGGGGGTGTCTGGTGCAAATGGGACCGAATTAATCGGAAATAATTAAAGCGTGGTGACCCACCCGTCATTGTCCAGTCAAATTTTTTTTTATTCCGGGGCATCATGTGGTGCTCTAGCGTGTCTAATAATTCGGTAAAGCAGTGGGTGCCACGTGGGACCCACCGTAACGTTAACCAAGAGATTAGGCACTTAACCGCGGTCCACGACGCGGTGCTCCCACGTAACGTTCAGCAAGAGATTTGACACTTCACCGCGGTTAGTCCATGATGCCGTGCTGGGTTCGCTGTGAGTCTCGTGATCCAGTGGCAGTGATGGGGTTAATAAGTTTTTTTTTCCTCCCTAAAAAAAAAGTTTTTTCCCCTACATTTGTTCATTTGCAGCGAGAGAAAAACATATGAGTGGAGTATCTGTCGTCTTGTAAGTTGTGAACTCTTTTTCTCGTGATTTCGGCCGTAGCTTCCGTTGAACGGGTCGTGGGGAGCATTGTCTATGGGCTGGCTACAACATGGTGGATACGGTAGGTGTTCGGTGTTTATCTCCACCCAAGCCGCCTTACGACACACACTAGTGGAGCAGCTGCAACACTATGCCATAAATGTTCTAGTTCGACGTTTCGTCTAGTCATCTAAATAATTCGCAAATTGTGTAAACTTTTGTGGTTTTTGAAGCGAAATTGCTGAGTGTCTATTTAACTCACAGAAATTTCATAAAATTTTCGGAGGATTCTATTCCTTAAAAAATAATTTTATAGCGCTTGTTTGATTTATAGGATAAAAAACTATAGGAATTTCCTATAGACTACTTTGCATGTAATTCTAATTTTTTTTTATGTCTGATTTTATAGAAATTTTTCTTTGTGTTTATGACAACTACGGCAAACACCTAATCTTTATAGAAAATCCATGTATTTTTTTCTGTGGTGCAACCAAATAAATTCAGTTACCTATTTATTTGATTTTGAATCCTCTAAAATTTAATATATCATGACATCCACTTTTTATATTTTTATATTTTAAAAATCCTACGAATCAAACAGGCTCGTAGATATTCCATCCAGACTAATCGGTAAGGGATTTTCAATGTTGACAATAGCGATTACTCCCTCCATCCACAAATATAAGGCACATGCGCTTCTCAAAATTTATCTTTGACTAAGAATTTATTTAATAATATTTGGATTATATGACACAATTAATACCATTCAAAAGTGTTTTTTAGTATGAATCCAACGATATTAATTTTGTATCATGTAATCTTTATATTATTGAATAAATTCTTGGTTAAAGATAAAATTTGAGAAATATACATACCTTATATGTCGGGACCCAAAATTTATAACAGAGAATCTTAAGTGAAATCACCCGCTAAGTCAAAAGTCAACTCCGACCTCAAACCTTGGGTATCAATTCCAAGAGGAGTGGAGTGATATGACTTCGAATAGCCCGAGACGTCAACCCCAAACTTACTCCGGTAAATTAATGCACAGATTAAGTAGAGTGATATGGTCTCCTCACTCTTTTCTCACTGAGTCGGAACATCAGTCACAAACTCGTCCCGGCAAATTAATGCTCGGCTGGAGTAGGATGATATAGTTCCCAAACTCTCAGTGAAAGTGTCACTTCACAGGGGTGATTACACCTAACAATTCTGTGATATAGACTCTAAAACCCTACCCGCACCATGTGCTTCCATAACATACACGCAAAGCACTAAGGCAGGTGAGAACAAATAAGTATCACAACAGCAACTCTACGACTGAAACTGCAATAATACCAGTTGTTCTTTAAAACTTAACAACATAATTCACACAAACAGTTGATTACACAGCGAAAGATTAAACGTGTCTAGAAGCCAAAAAGTAGGGCCAAAAGATGGCAGCAAAACAAACCAAGCTGCTGAACCCTGGGCAGGACCACTGCCTGGGATTCCCAGCGACTAGTCGTCGTGGACGTCGATCTCTACATAGAAACCATCCATTGAGGGGATGATTTTCTCTGCACAGTACAAAAAATTATACTCCGCAAGACTTACAAGGGAAATTAGTAATAGATGCAACAGGTTTCAATAAGGGGGTAATTGTAGGCTATTTTGTGGAAAGCTAATTATTCATTTGATAATACTTTTTAAGTGGAATGAAATCGACTATTGGATTGCTTTTAAAGGAGATGAGTCGAATCTTCACGATGAAATCTATTGCAAACCACCATACACTTAATCCTCGATTCTTCCTCAACCACCAGGGAGGAAACAATCGCTAATTTCTCAACCATAGAGTTGTCATGTTTTAAAGTATTGTTGTAATTGTCTAATTCGATGTGGATTCTTACCAAGTTGTCCATAACCGCGGACACGGCTATTCGAATAGTTTAAACCCTACAGGGGTATATATCTTTATCTACGCGTATCAATCGACTCTTAATGCTAAACCAAAGACACACTTCACGAGGTGTGTTAGCAGAGTGTAATTGAACACGATCTTTACAATGTTTTTGACTTAAGTATGAGCTACTCTAATGGGCTAATCTGTGTACACCAGTCTGGCCGGTACCCCGACACGGTCCCAAAAGTTGTAGCAGGTGATACATCCCCGGTCCCGGACCGTGTGTAACCCTTATACCTATATTGAGGCACCACATCACATCATTTTTCATTCACCCAGCAAATGGAAACAGTAAACTATGCAGCTCATAACTCAAGTCTAGACAAAATATTCAGTCATGGGTGGCGCATTATACCACCCGTATAGAAGTACGCAAATCTTGATTCAAAAGGACACCGGGAAACGGTCCTTGTGGGAAAAATGAGACAACTCACCATGTTCCCAGCCATGGCCTCTCGTCTAAACCCGGTCATTATTAATCAAGTTCATTAGTTACTTCCCGGTGAACACTTACCTACCACTTAACCCAACTAGAGTGTTATGTTTTGTCTGCCATCCAAGGAATTACAACTTCTACACGTCTAAGCATGTCTAAGCATCATTAATTATATAAGTAACTTAAAAGCAACAACTATACTACTCTAAATATGTTGGGTGGTGGTGGGGTTGATTGAGCGACAAAGTAAGTTATGCAAGGAATAAAGCTGGCACTAAACAGAAAGTATAAGTTGAACGTATGCGATAGGGTTTTGGAAACAATTAATAATTTGCAAATAGTAGGATGATCGCAAAATATTCAAAGGGTTGTTTGCCTTGCGGTTCAGCTATTAAATCTTGTTCCTGCTCGGGATTATACGCTTCAGGATCTTCCGGCTTTATCGGGAAGAATGAAAACACTAGAAAAAGGAGATGCAATAATAAATACCACAATGATGAACACCATAATGATATGAAATGTATGCCATGGTATAGAGGATTCAAAATAAAAACTAATGCAAGTGAGATCGATTTAATCGGAGTCCGGACGCTCGAGATATCGCGATCCGACGACTTCCGGCTAAACCGAGAAAAACCCTAATTTGAGTTTTTAGCTATTACATTTTTTCTAGCATGCAAAAATGTATGAAAATGACATATTTAGATAGATCTCATTTTTCTGAATATTTTGATACATTATTTGATTTTTTCTGATTAAAAATAGATTTTCTATGAATTTTTCTAAGATTTAATCAATTTAAATACATTTTTTTGTATTTTTCTCATTAAATAAAAATAAATAATAAAAAATAAATATTTTTATTACTTACCTCAATTTTAGCCTCCGAGAATGACATGTGGGCCCCATAGTCAACTCTAGTCAAATTTGACCGAGTCAATGACAGGTGGGGCCCACTTGTCATATATTTTTGATTTTCTTTTATTCTTTTTGTAAATTCTGACAGGTGGGCCCTTCATGTCGTAGAGTCGGATTCAAATTGAGCTAATCAGTGCATTAAATGCACATTAATCACAGTCATTAATCACTTAACCGATTATTAATTGCTAATGATGAGCGTAAGTATTAATTATACCAGAGTAAAATTGAATATGTCCAAACAGTAACTAATTTAACATTAATTATGCAATTAACTGATTAGAACAAATTAATTGTTGGTCTTAATGACCCTCGATCATTAATGACCTGTTAATCGGGTCGGGTGGCCGGTTGGAGTGCCGCCGTCGTCGATGGTGGGGGTTGCGGCGAGCGGCGGCAAGGCAAGGCGGCGGGCTTAGCTCGGTTGGAGGCGGGCTAGGGGAAGCGGCGGCGCGGCGAGGTGATGGTGGTAGCGACGAGCGGCTTACCGGAGCGCGACGAGAAGCGGGCAGCGCGGCGATAGGAGAAGGCGGCGGCGTCCTCGGGCGAGCGACGACGGGGTTTGGAGGCAGCGTGGCTCGGGTCGGGCTGCATGTGGCGTACCAGGTTTTAAAGCCGGATAAACCCTTGTGTTTACTGTACCGTTCCCATGATCAGTAGCCGGTACACACAAGTTAACCGGTATATCAAGGTTATACACGTACTTGTTAGAATATGATATAAAACCGATCTTCGAGATCGAAGAATTATACCTTTAGCCCAACGGCTAAAAATCTTGCAGTGGAAATCAAGCGGTGGAGTGCCCATCAATATGCCATTCCTGACAGGCAAATGACTTGGGTTACGCCCTAGCTTTCGCGGATATCGTCGTTGCTTTTGAGCTGTCGACCCTTCTATCTGGCCAAATCAACAAGCCAGGTGAGTACATCGAATGTACTCACAAGCTTTCCATCGGGGAGTTGGATACAGATAAAAATGCATGCAAGGGTATTTCAAGCAATGGCTCTAACCTATGTTTCATATTGTGTGCGAAAGTAAGTTTGCATGAAATAAGTAAATAGATATTAAAAGCGGTTTTCATAAATTGCCTCGGTATTGCGAGACAAGCATTTGTTCCATCTGTCTTCCCTGCAACAACGGGAATCATATCTGTGCTTTCCTACAACAACAGAAAGTCTCATAATCACCCGCTTCAGCGGGGAGTCTCAGCTCACCCGATACGACGGGGATACCAGGGTTTGCCCGAGTCCACGGGGAAATCCCTTCTTCACTCTTCCCCGACACAACGGGAACTTTTCAGGTCACCCTGCGATCACGGCGGGTCACGTCCTTAAACCCATATCCACATTTTTGGTTTTGAAACCCAATCTACTTTAGTGTGGCTTAACCAAGTCCGTCCATGACCGTGGACACGTCTATTCGAATAGTTTTAACCCTTTGCAGAGGTGGTACGGCTTTACCCACACAATGTAGGTCACCCTGGGCATACTGCGCGCCGTATATTGACAGGGCTAGTATAACGAGACTCTTCACCAGAGTAAACCTAGCCACGAACCCGCCAGAAGGACATGTCCTAAACCTAGCTTGAGTCAGTATCAACGCTTGCAACGAGGTTGGTGTTCCAACTTTGTGGCGAACAAGCCATCGCTTTCCCGCGGAAACTTTTCTCTACAAAGGCTACAACCTCATCTGCACACTTCTCCCTGCCTATGGGTTCATGCTAGTCTCAAACCGGGTACTAGGTCAAGTCCTTCCCATAGAGGACATGTGGACGTACGGTAAGACTTGGCCAAACGGCATTTAAGCGCGGTCCTTAGGTGATCTAAGAGGGACTCCACACCACTCCCGTAAAGGGGCAGCGAGAACCACGCCGGGCATTACTTCGCATTTAACAGCTTTCTGCTTTCGCCCGTCATTTCCGACCCGGATCAAAAATCTTCTCCATTTTTGTTTTGGTTTCACAAAATCACTTTGCGGTAAGATATCCCAACCCATGGATATACTACCTTCATACACTTCCGGACACGACGGTCCGTTTTCAAATCGTCACCACATGAAATATGGGGTATTTTTCCCTTTTTGGAAAACCTAGTTTTTCTACTGCAGGGCTAAGCATATATATATAGTCTACCCTAAGTTTTCAGTAGTTCTTCTGAAATAGGTAGTCCTCAGGGTGACAAGGAGTTCAGGGTTGAACTAGTGTTTTCTAAGCAGATGTTTATAGCTACTTTACATAAAATAATGATTGTAAAACTTAGCATGCATGTTTCGTAAACAAATTAGTATCTCGTAAACTTGGGATTCAACATGATCAAGGGCAGGGAGCTTGCCTGGCAATATCGGCTGGGTCTCGGTCGCAAACTTGATACGACAACATCGGGAATCCTTCACGTGAGGTACCGCTGCGTCGTAACTACACGTCGAAGGACAACGAATAAACAACCGTGCAAGGAAAAAAATCCAAGAGCATCAATTATAGAACCAGAAGAATCAGCTCACACAATCATCACACGTTTGGTTAGAATTTTAAGAAAATTATTCTTAGGGTGTCTTAGGTTAACTTATCGTGAGATAACAGCTTAGGGTCAAGTCGCCATGTTGGAGTTCCTTTAGCCCTCGTCGTATTAATATGGATCACCCTTAGGGTTTCGGTGGACCCATTAGCGGTACCTATTAATACGAACGATGAGTAACTCGGGCTTTACGTCATATTAATACTTTTGTGTTCTGACTTAACTAATTACTGCTATAATTAGGGTTTTGATTCCAACCGATTTCGGTTAGACCGTGTATTGGTGGCATCCGAGAAGGACTAAGTGAGCTCATCACTGATGTCCTCTACAAAATCAGCGGGTCATTAACGATGTCTGGAATGTAATAGCGAACCAGTTATTCATTAAGCTTGGATACAGCTAGTTAGATATTTATTGCAGTTGTTAAGACTTAGAGCATTGAGTCGCCTGAGAATAATTGAACTATACTAAATCTGTAACAGTAACTATTAGTTGCTGGCTATGGGCATTGGTTATGCTTAGACACTGTTTGCCACCCGGTGGTGTAACCATTTGCACCAAAAGCTTGGGGCCTTAAGAAATACTTGCCTTAATCACACTTAGCTCTAATTAATGCCACATTCCACGAGAAAGCGTGTTGTCCGAACTCCACCAGTAGCAGAGGTATGACAGGAGAAGAATAAAGGGGCTCGGCCGGTTGGGGATATGCAAAGGTAAGGGGTTCACCGACGGGGCTAGCGAGCGGCGACTGTTGGCTTACCTTCACTGACGGCGAGCGGCAGTGGATAAATGCGGGGGCAGGTGGCTCATCGTCGGCACCCGGCAGTTCGGGGTTTTGAGAGGAGAGGATCAATGGAGGGTAGCACGGAGAGGGGTTGCACCAGTGGTGGCGCCGTCGGAATGGATCGGGAATGGGTCGGCGCTGGAGGTGGGTTGCAAAAAGGGGAAATAGGGAAGGAGCAAACGCGGTGGCACGGGCAGTGGCAGCACTGCGGGGTTGGTGGAGCAGCGGCCTGAGTAGCAGCGGCGGGTCGCGGGTGGTGAGGCGACGACAGCTCCCTGCCGCGGCCGTCGGTGCCTTGCCGCGGCAGGAGCAAGTTGGCAGTGGCGGTTGCCGTGAGCTACCGCGGTGGGGAAAAGTAGCGGCGGCAGCAGCCAGGGGCTGCCGCGGTAGGAGCTAGCAGCGGTGGCAGCGGAAGTGAGCTGCCGCAGCAGGGAAAAGAAGTTGCGCGGTACTGCCGCGGTGGGGGGGGGGAGCTGCCGTGGCGCTGCCGCAGTTGGGGAGGTACTCGGGAAGACGCCGTAGGAGAGAAAGGGGCAGCTCCGCCAGCTTGGAAACAAGGTGGAAATGGGGCAGCTTGGGAGAAGGGCTTGTGTAGTGGTGGAGCTCTGGACTTGGCAGGGACGAGAGCTCAAAGCCAGGAAGAGGAGGGAGGTGTTTGGGGGAGAGAGGAGATAGCAGCCCGAGTTGGAGTGAGGAGAAGAGAGGAAAGAGAGAGTGGAGCTAGGGGAGTTGGAGCTCAGCTTGCTGGAGAAGTAGCAGCTGGGGCAGTGGATGGAGCTACTGAAGGGAACTAAGGTGGTAGCTGGTTGGCTTGGGGAGGTAGAAGAAAATGGGGTGGAAGAAGAGCTGCTGGTGTTGTGCTTCGTAGCAGAGATAAGGAGCAAGGCAGGGTGCACTAGCAGCAGGAGGCGTGCACGGGTCGGCTTGGGTTGACGTGGTGCTCAAATTGGAGATGTGGGGTAAAGAAAAGAGGTGAGTCAACTGCTGTTGCAACAGCAGGAATTGAGCACCAATTTCAGCAGAGAGGAGGTGGCGTGTTCGGCCTGCTTAGGTAGATGGGGCGGTGAGTAACTCGGGTGAAAAATTGGTGAGTGGCAGCTGGGTTAGATGGGGGTGAGTAGATAGGTGCTGAGCTGCTTTGGAGGTGGAGTGCTTTTGGAGAACAAGGAAAGTCAGAGGTAAGGGGTTGAGTACACACCGAGGGTTCTTTGCAAGATAAAAAGAAAGGAAGAAAATCAAGAGAGGGATAACGTGGCATGAGAAGCAATGTGCCTACAGCAAGGATTGGGCACTGAACATCGCTGTAGGGTTGGTGGTGCAGTGTTGCGTGTTTATGGGTAGCTAGATGCCGTGGAGCATATGGACACGGCTCAAAGAGTGGCAGTGTGGGCCGCAGCTCGGTTAGAAGTTGAGTGAGGAAAAGGGGGGGGTCAGACGCTGGGTTGGTCCTTGCAACAGAAGGGAAATTTTTAAGAAGGGAGCTGGCAAGAGAAACGTTGCGGGCACATGCACCTGCGCATGAAACATGCACATGCGCATATATATATCCTAGTTAGGTTGGAGAGACAATCACCGGCAGACGGAATGGGTTAATTCACGAATTGCTGAATCTTCATACTGAGGAGATTGCCAAGACATTTAGGGGGTATATTAGAGGTGTACTTAGGAGAGAGAAAAGGTGGTGGGGTGTACGCGCATGCACACGCTGGGTATTTTAGTGTACATGCGGATAGTTGAGATGAAAGGAGTAGGGAAAAACACATCGAGGGAATAGGACGCGGAAACTCGTTCCGTCAAATATATATATGCTTTGATATTGCGAAGATACGCTGCCAATTAATTTCGGATGTTGATTCAGGGCTTCGTCGACGGTGGGAAAATGGTGTCGAGAGGTTGGGTTCTCGGGATATTTCTGGAGTTTTTATTGGACTCATGGCGTTGTGGATAAGTATGGTGAACGATGAATAGGATTTTGATTATAGTAAAAGGATAAACGGTTATTTGGTAGAAATGTAACAAGACAGTTATTTATCTCCTGGCATGGTAACATGGTGGAGACGAAAAGATATTTGTAGGATATGTGGTAAGGGGAGAGAGAGAGAAACCATGGTGGCTAGGGTTTTATCAGAAAAAGAAATAAACTAGGGTTTGGAGTGTATGTGTCCACATACACTTGAATATTTTAGCATATATGGGGTTCGGATTTGGGTGGAATAGACATGCGATGTTACGGTGAGCTGTGGTGTTGATTTCTGCCACTGATATATGCATATATATGCATGGGGTTGTAGCAGAGCCGAACGATAAGCTAGGATTTTGGTCCGTATCTCCGGAGGACGGATTAGGGTTTGGCGTATGTGCGTATATATAAAAGCAGTATATATGGACACATACTCATGATAGGACATGTCGAGGTAGAAGGTAGAAGATTACGTCATTCGGAGGAGGTTCATGATGTATATATGTTTCAATTTCACAACAGTACTGTTTGCAGCGTAATTTGGCTCAAGGATTTATTTGGTAGGCCAAATTAAGTATTAGGTTTTGTTTGCAGTGTAATTTGGCTTTAAGATTTATTCAACTAGCCAAATTAGAATAATGGATTTACTCGCTATGGATTTAGTATTAACTCTTGAAGTGCAGGTCCGGGTACCCGCATCCCGAGCAGTCCGCAGTTTCCCCGAGTACTCGTCACAAGTGCGAAGGTACTCGCAGAAGTTCCCGAAGGCCCGAGCAGTCGGAGGCGTCCCCGAGCGCTAATATCCCGAGTACTACGTCATCAAGTTACGAGTAGTACCGCCAGGCATTCAACAGTGGCGACTCCCGAGCGCTCGCGACCCCGAGCACCATCGACCCCGAACACCATTCACCCCGAGCACTCGTACTCGCGTTCCCAAGTACTGACGTTCCCGAGTACTAGCGGACCCGAGTACTAGCGGTCCCGAGCACTGGCAATTCCGAGTGCCAGCACGTCCGAGTACTGAGCACCCGGGCCCGTGTCCTCGAGTACTGGCGTTCCCGAGTACTGATGTTCCCGAGTGCTCACGTCCCCGAGAAGGCACAAGTCGGACGGAGCCGGATCCAGCAAAATCGAGTCACGATGCAATCAGGTCGATCCGTGGGCAAGTTGATATGACGTGTCTTCTATCACCAAGACTTATCCGGCACGGAGACTTAGGGAAAGAGTCTTAGAAAGGAAGGAATTGACGGCAAACTAGGAAGGACTCTCGGTTCGTATGGAAAGATGTCTCGTATCCGAGAAGGAGTCCTGAGCGATCGAAAGTCATATGTATAATAGATCAGGATCCTTTAAATAAGGAAAGATTGTATATCTGTAATCAATTAGGATCAGGAGTCCCAATCTCCTACGGGAAGACCAGCCGCTCTATAAATATGTAAAGGGTGACGGCCGATTAAACACATCCAACAATCGACACAAATCAATCTATTACCTTTACTTTTACTTTTCTGTTCTAGTTTAGATCTTTATCGTTTTGCACTGAAAAACGACTGGTTCTTCTGCACGTAAGCCAGAGGATCTTTGTTGCTTTGCTCGGAAAGCAATCGCTCGTCGTACGTGTAAGTACGATAGTTATCCTTTGTTGTTTTGCTTGAAAAACAACCGTGTATCGCACACGTAAGTGCGGTTGGTGACTCCACATTACCTAGGTGTTCCACGGATCCAATTTCGTGCGAACAAGTACCATGCGGGCACTTAGCGGCAGGTGTTGGTTTAGGTTGCACCGGCTAGACAAAAGGGAAAGGGGATGCCGAAGGTATGTTCGTGACGGAAATGCAAGGCTGGTTAGCCACGTAGGGAGACAAGGTGTAGAGCAAAGCTTAATTACCCTGCCAGACAGGGTTTCGGCAGAGCAGAGATTAAGGAATTAGGAACAGAGAGGGAAGATTTTGGTTGACTCACTTTAGGGTTTTGCAGAAGCAAAAAGTTCACCACGCACTAATGGTGAGGGTATCAAGATCGACGGAGAGGAGATTATGGATGTGCATCACTTTCACGACTTTGAAATCAAAGTTTTACTTAGGTTCACTAATTATCTGATTATTAGCAAAAAAAAATTTGTTGGCCCTAATTTCCAGGTTTCAGAAAATTGAGGTGTTACACGGCACCGAAGCAAAGAGGCGACGGCTTCGGGATGAGGCGGACGGGGCGGCTCGGGCGGCAATGGAGGAAGGCAGCGGAGTGAGAAGCGAGGGCTCCGGGGCGAGGCGACGCTGCTAGGGCTCGAGTGAGGCGTCCACGGCAGTGAGGTGGAGGAGCACCGGCGGTGGAAGAGAAGGCGAGGAGGTGAGGGAGCACGAGCAGAGAGAAAAACGGGGAGAGGGAGCTCGGTCCCGGGTAGATAAGGAAAAAGGGGAGGGTCGGAGTCAAGCAAGAGGTGGCGCGAACCACTCGGGAGCTCGCCACGCGAAGCTCCTGCGTGGCGAGGTTGCAACAGGAGGTGGCGGCGGCCGTCCGATCGGGTAAGGATGAGGCGGCGCAGGCGGATAAGGGCGAGGCAGCAGCGGGGATAGGGTTGGAGTGGGGCAGGGGGAAGAGCGGGCCGAGGCAGGCCCGAGCGCGGGGGAGGCACCTGCTGGGCCGAGGCCCAGTCGGGAGAGGGAGAGGGGCGGGAGCCGGGCGGATAAGGGAGAAAGGGGAGTGGGCCAGGCCCGGGGGAGGGGGAAGAGAGATGGGCCGAGAAAAGGCCCATCCGGAGAGGGGTTTAGGGTTTTAGGTTTTCTTTTTTTTTCTTTTTCTTTTCAAATTTGTTTTACTACCTCAAACAATTCAAAGACCTCTTTAAAAATTCAAATTCCATCTCAATTTTAGGATCATGCATATGCGATGATGCACAAATAACATGGTATTAACATTGGGGATGTTACATTATATTTATAGACAAGAAGAATAATTGTTTAAATCTGAGCGGAATAACTGAAATAATTGTTTAAATCTGCGCGGAATAACTGAAAAGCTATGTGGCACGAGTTACACGCGTTTGTGTGGTACCTTGAATAACTGTCCAAATTATGTAGACTATAATAATTCGTAGATTGTGCACTTTTCCGTGTTTTACTAAATGGAAGTGCTAATAAATGGTGTTCTCTATGTACACGTGTTGGAGTTGTAGCATCACCACTAGTACTGATTACAAGTCCACGCGTCGTCTAGTTGTCTGAAAACCTAATGCTGCCAGCGTTAATTGGAGAACCTGAAAGACAACGTGACATACGTTCTAGTTCCATGTGTCATCTAGTTACCGGTTCTAATTATGTATAATAATTCATAAATTGTGCACTTTTGTCGTGGAGTGCTAACAAACAGTATTATCTGCTTGCTGGTTTGGAAGGGTTTGTAGCATTGCCACTAGTTCACTAGCGATTACGTGTTTCTAGGCTCCGTGACATCTTTGCCGCTAGAGATTAGAAGAGCGGTTTCAATTTGCAAGGCTACATATCATATGTTGCAGTTTCACGTGTCGTCTAGTCATCTGAATACCAGTTTGAATTACACATAAATTATGCACTAGTACTATTTTTTGTAGATTGTGCAAGTTTGCTGTATATATATATATATATATATTATATATATATATATATATATAATATATATATATATATATATATATATATATATAGAATCCCTAATCTACAGCTGAGAGCAGAATAACTATTCTGCGCGCCGGCCAACCGACCGAGCCAGCCAGCCAGCCCCCACCACGCCCCATCTTTTCACCACTGACCGTAAAACTATTCAGTAGATATAGTAAATCCATCGAACTATATTACTGTCGAACAGATCCCTCACAGTCGCGTAACTTCACATGTAAAATACGGTAATTTTATGTCTTTCGAGTAGTAAAACAACATGTGTCAGCGTAAAACTCAGGACTGTAGTAATTTTTGTATAAAGCGTGTCGCAAAATTATGATTATATGTACACGATATTACGATCTCGCGGCCATCATTTTACTGCATGTCTGATCGTTCTATACTAGAAAGGAAATATTTCTTCCATTTGTTCACAATCACTTGTGTAGCCCAGTTGGTTAGTAGAGAAGAGCAACGTGCGTGAGGTCCAGGGTTCAAATCCTGCCTCGTCCTTATTTTTTCAACTAAAACGGATTAGGGGAATATTTCTTCTATAATGGAAATATTTCTTCTGTTTATTCACAGTCATTTGCATAGTCTAGTTGGTTAGAAGAGAAGAGTAACATGTATCAGGTCCACGGTTCGAATCTCACCACCTCATTATTTATTATTCAATTATAAAACGGACTGCGCGTGACTTAGAATTTTTTTACTGTCGAGATGTGCGTGAGATAGTAAAGTTGTGTATAGGATGTCGTAAAATCTATCACAAAAGGTAGTAGAAAGTTGCTAAACTCAGAAGGTTTTCACAGTCGAGATGCACGCGAGGCAGTAAAGTTGTGTATAAGATATCGTAAAATCTATCGCAAAATGTAGTAATTCTGAGTCAAACTAAAATCTCAGCAGTAAAATCCCGTCCGAAAATTACTACTCGATAGACATAAAATTACTGTTCCGCGTGGCTGGCTCGGTCTGGCGCAGCGCCAGACCGCAGAATAAGCTATGCTGCGCTCACGTCTCGACAGTAAAAAAATTCTAAGTCACGCGCAGTCCGTTTTATAATTGAATAATAAATAATGAGGTGGTGAGATTTGAACCGTGGACCTGATACATGTTACTCTTCTCTTCTAACCAACTAGACTATGCAAATGACTGTGAATAAACAGAAGAAATATTTCTATTATAGAAGAAATATTCCCCTAATCCGTTTTAGTTGAAAAAAATAAGGACGAGGCGGGATTTGAACCCTGGACCTCACGCATGTTGCTCTTCTCTACTAACCAACTGGGCTACACAAGTGATTGTGAACAAATGGAAGAAATATTTCCTTTCTATTATAGAACGATCAGACATGCAGTAAAATGATGGCCGCGAGATCGTAATATCGTGTACATATAATCATAATTTTGCGACACGCTTTATACAAAAATTACTACAGTCCTGAGTTTTACGCTGACACATGTTGTTTTACTACTCGAAAGACATAAAATTATCGTATTTTACATGTGAAGTTACATGACTGTGAGCGATCTGTTCGACAGTAATATAGTTCGATGGATTTACTATATCTACTGAATAGTTTTACGGTCAGTGGTGAAAAGGTGGGACGTGGTGGGTTTGGGCTGGCTGGCTCGGTCGGTTGGCCAGCGTGTAGAATAGTTATTCTACTCTCAGCTGTAGATTAGGGAATATATATATATATATATATATATATATATATATATATATATATAAGAGTGATAAAGAAACGACATTCCATGCATACTAGTTTAAGCTCCCTTCTTTTTAGCTTATTGGTGAGCTTATGGTCCCTAGAAGCTAAAAAACTAAAAAGAAGAAAAAATAGTGGAGTTAAGCTAAAGAGAATTTCCATTGATACCTGGAAGCTGCTCCTTATTGCCCGGCATGTTTTGAAAATGCCCTTCGTTTTCGTAAAGAAAAGACGTTACACTGCCACTCTCGCCTCTGAGCACACACCCCGCACCCCGCACCCCGCACCCCGCATCCCGTCCCACACCCTCATCCCGCTCCCCTCTCCCGGTACGCTGCCGCAACCGCCTGCTCCCGTGCCTACTTCCTCCCCCACTCCCCCGCCCTCTTCCTCCCCCACCCCGGCCGCCGACGCTCGCCCCTCCGCCATCCAGATCCGCTGGCACCTAGGCCGCCCACCCGCCCTCTTCTTCCCTTGCCCTGGCCACTAGCTCCAACCCCTGCTGCCATCTAGCTCTGCCGGCAGCGATCCTGTCACACCCCGATTTTCTGAAACCCAAAAATTAGGGCCAACAAAAACTTTTTCGCTAATAATGTCAGTTAAAATACACCGAACTAAAACTTTGGTTCAACTCACGATGCAACTACGGACCAAAACACGAACACACCCTCAGCATCCTTTCTCCTCTACTTAGTCGGTGTAACCTGGACTGACGTATGTAGCTACATACCCAACCGGTACGCCTGTGAAATTGAAACACATATATATGTCGCAAATCTCTTCCGACTGGCGTGGTCTTGTACCATCCACTTTGCCATGTCCTATCATGAGTATGTGCACATATATACTGCTTTTAGATATGCACACATACGCAAAACCCTAATCAATTCCTCCCGAGCTACGGACCAAAACCCTAACTCATCGTTCGGCTCTGTTGCAATCCTATGCATATATACGGGTGAACTGGCAATACCTCCTCAAAATCTAGCCTACCACGTCCTTCCCTGTTTATTCCGACCTTAACGCAACCTCATATATGCTCAAATTTCCATGTGTGTATGTAGGCACATACACCCTCAAGCCTAGCTCGTTTCTTCTGAGCAGTGTGATAAACACTATATTTGTATCATTTCTCTGGGCTATTTCAGTGTTTATCATCATCTGTTTTGATTGCTTTTGGCACAATCTTCTCACTAAATAGCAGATTATCTTCACATGAATACCTTTACAGGCTGAACCACAATTTTGCAGATATGCGCGACTAGGCGCACAATTCTTCGACAAAGGATAGCAAACAGGAAGCTCTTAAGAATTCAAAGCAGAAGCTGTGTCTACCAGCTGTGCCACAGCTGGCTGACCCAGGAAAAGCAAGTCTGCAGCTGCTTTATTCACCTGTGTCACAGCCAGTTGACACAGCCATGCCTCAGAATGCAAGTCCTCAACTGCCCCAGTCACCTGTGTCACAGCCAACTGATACAGGAGCCACTTCACCAACTGCTTCAGTCACCTGTGACACAGCCAGCTGACACGGCCGTGCTTCAGATCGCCAAGTTCACAATTTTCCCAACCAGCTGCGTCACAGGCAGGTGACGCAGAGCTTCAATGAAAGAGAGAGACAGGTACGGAGGCAACGAGAAGTAAAAGAAAAGATCTTGAAGGGGTAAAGAGCAAAGTACCCAGGATATAAAAGGAGGTCTCCAGATCCAAGATGGGCAGGGGGTTCCAGTGGTTGGTGGCAGAGAAGAGAGGAAGAGGAGAAAGCTCGGCCAGAGATAGAGCTTCCCAGTCTAAAACACCTTGCTTCTCCTGCTGGATTGCGGCTGAGCTTCATCAACCTCTCTCCGATCCCTGCTGTAATCTGAAAAACAACTCTTCCCAGTCTTGTTTCCTTGCTTTCCTTTGCTGTGATATGTAATCTGAAAACAACTCTTTCCAGTCTTGTTTCCTTGCTTTCCTTTGCTGTGATATGTAATCTGAAAACAACTCTTCCCAGTCTTGTTTCCTTGCTTCCTTTGCTGTGACCCTGCTTCTTTCCCAATCTTAGTCATATTGCTTGTTGCTTTGTCAGATTCATTGTTAGGCTTAGGAAATATCATCAAAACTGTCATGTTTAGTTTAGCTTTGAGAACTTGTTTGATAATTATACTTCAATCCCTGTGGAGAGAACGACACTGCTATACAGCAAGAGATCATTTTGGCACCATTGCCGGGGATTGTCTATAGTTGTTGAGCATCAGTATCATAGACTAAGCTATAGTAGTAGATCTAATTTCTTAACAGTGTTCTTGTTTTCTGTGTTCTATATCGTTAACGTTCTGCTTCGGCTTATTAGGAAACTAACCCTTAACACGTGTTGTTTGTGCTTGAGAGTAGTGTCGGAGTATTATTCCGGCAATACTAATTATGGGGCGGCGTGAGCACAGCAAATCAGGATGGCTGCACACGGGAGACAAGATTTAGACAGGTTCAGGCCCTCTCGGAGAGGTAATACCCTACGTCCTGTGTTTGGTGGCTGGTATTGCTGTATCCCGAGTGCCGCAGGCCCTAGAGAATCGATCTCGAAGGGGCCTGAGCTATGAAACAATGGCGAGTTGATTGGATGAGAGATTCTGAGGTAGGATTCCGATCAGAGGTCCCCTACCGGGCCTTATATAGTCGGCCGGGGTAGGGTTACAGAGTCCGGATCGGGTTAAGAGATATGTTTCCTATTCGGTTACAATTGATTCCGGGTAAGCCGGACAGGTATTAGTCCTTGTCTTGTACTCCACGCTGGTGAGGCGCCCCCGTGTCATAGTCGGACTCCGAATAGCCGGCCCGGCCCATCCCATGGCTGGAAGGCCGGATTCGTCCTCCTTGGTGATACCCGGGTGGTATATCCCCATCAGTAGCCCCCGAGTCCTTCACGATCTCACCGCTGCCGGTCTTTGCCTCTGGATGATCTTCCCGACTGACTCCGGCTTGCTGAGAGATTGCGAAGGGCTAACCTGACTCCTGCAAATAAGACAATTAAAGCCAAGTAACATTCACCCGTAAGGCAGGAATGTCAAGGCGGATGAGCTATTAACGGGTAATCTCTGGTGGCATCCGGTCCACCCCTGGGGGCAGGGACCGACTTATAACCCGGCGTGGGGCTCGCCATAAATCCCGACTGAATTCCCGAGTAGCACCCGGCCTTCCCGAGAGGGGTATGGCCGGCTAGTGTCCCCTGAAGGAATGCCTCTGAAACTCCAAGTCCGAACCAGAGAAAACAGACATGGCGCATAGGTTCCTGGGTATCGAAGTCTCACGCCGGGTCATTCCACTGAATCTGGGGATCCCAGATACCAGAGCTTCGAGGCTTAAATGCTCGATGAGTCTGGGTGAAGAATCCAGCAGCTCCGAGTTGCTCAGCATCCGACTCGTGGCCTTCGGGAGGCACGCCATTACTGTCCCTCACTCGGGTGTACTCAGCCGACTGCGTTCCTCGCTGGAGGCCAGCCTCTGATACCCTCCGTGGCAAAAACGCCCAGCGCCGAGTCACTCTCGGCAGCCGGCTAGCGATTCACGGAGAATGCGCTTTAGCCACCATACAACGGAGACGTATTCCGCCGGGTTATGCAGCCTCGAAGGCTAACCGTCGGATCTCCTTAACGAAGCCGCACGAATCGCGGCGCAGCCAGGTCGTGGGCGCGGAATCAGCGCGACGTGGCCCGCCCAAAACGTGCGGTGGAATCCGAAAAGGCGCGGTCGTGGGTGCGGTGAATCCGGGACGTGCGGACGTGGAGAATCCGAACCGCCCCGAGCCTCCCCTTTTATACCCGGCGGAGGCTGCGGGAGTGGCCCACGCTCTCAAACGCACCCGTATTCTTCTCGCGCTCGCCGCTTCGTCTTCCTCTTGCTCCAATCGCTCCACGCGCTCCACCCCTCCACAAACCCTAATCCCCTCCCCGGCCCCCCTGGATGCAAGCCCCGGACTGGGAAGCCGCCCAAAGCGAAACCGAGGAGGACGCCTTGGTTTGGAAGTTGCTGGGCGAGGAGGGATCGTCCGCCAAGCCAATGGCCCCCTCTCCGTGGATGAAGTCGACGGCGACGGAGGAGAAGCTGGAGATCTTGGTCCGGATGGGATGGCTGCCACCGAAGGAGCTGATGGGGTGGCGCGCCGCCGCGGGGGAGACCATCCCCACGCCGGACACCGGCGAGCTGGTGGTGAACAGCTTGTTCTTCGAGCGGGGGCTCTCGGTGCCAGTCCACCCGCTCCTGCGCGGGCTCCTCTACTACTACGGGCTGGAGCTGCACAACCTCAACCCCAACAGCATCCTGCACGTCGCCAGCTTCATCACACTCTGCGAATGCTACATCGGCATTCGCCCGCATTTCGCGCTGTGGAAGCACCTGTTCATGGTGAAGCCGCAGCCGAGCAAGGACCATCCGGCCGTAGTCGGGGGCGCCGGGTTTCAGTTGAGGGCGAAGTTGGCGAAGAGCTACCCGGCCCCGCCGATGCCATCGTCCCTCAAGGGCTGGCATGCCCAATGGTTCTATTGCGCCAATGCCGACCCAGCGCTGCTACCCTTCTCGGGCCAGGCGCCGGAAGCCAGGCCAAGCTGGACGGACCCACCCCTCGACCGAGAGCAGGACAGCGTCGACGTCCTGATGGCGCAACTCAGCCAGGCGATGGAGGCCGGGGTCACCGGGGCGGCTGTCATTGCTACCTTCGTCCGGTGGCGGGTGCAGCCGGCCAAACTCCGGGTGCACCCCATGTACGAGTACACCGGCGCGGAGGATCCGACCCGGGAGGCCACCGACGAGCTGTCGGAGGGCGAGGTGCAAAGTCGACTCGAGAAGATCCTAGCTCAGGGGACGAGCCTGGACTTCTCCGGACGGCCGACTCCTTTCTGCCGAGCGAATCCGCCGAGCGACGTAAGTAGCCGACGCCTTGTTTTTTCCACTAAGTTCGTGCCCGAGTCTTACTCGGGTGTTGGCTTCGTATCTTTGCAGGTTCTGTTCGGCTTCTGTTCCAGCGCTCCTCTCCCGGAGGACGAGATCTGGAACCAGCCACGGTACGCTGATGTACCGAAGGGCAAGCCGCCGCCGCCGGGAGCGGCGGGGATACCTTCTTCTTTCGGCGCCGGCACAGATAAGGGCGCCGGGCCTTCGAAGGGTACCAGGTCCTCCAAGGGGAAGGGACCGGCGGTTGCTACGCCTCCTCCTCCTCCCATGAGCACGGCGGCCCAGGAGGAGGAAGAGGAGGAGTCGGAGGCTGGCGGCACCTTCTTCGTGCGGAGACGGAGGCCCCAGCGCAGCGATGACCCGTTGGCGGCGACCGATGTGGGGGTCGCATCCGACGCTGCGGAAGAGTCTTCCACCGGCGCTGTGTCTGCGGCGCCGGCCGCTGCGCCGAGTGAAGCCACTGGGGCGGCTGGCGACGACGTCCCCCACTAGCCGGGGGGAGAAGCGCGACGCCGACACGGCCTTCGGGGTGTCCGGCTGGTCGGGGAACCTCGCCAGCCCCGGCTGCTGCTGCACCCGGGCCGCGAGCCACGGGGGTGAAGAAGAGGCTCGTCGTCGCTCGATCTGCGAAGTAAGTGCTCTGCCGACTGACTTCCTAGATTCTTTCCTCTTCACATGCTGACATGGTTGATCTTGTCGTTTCCGCAGGACGCGGAAGACGGGGGACACCACTAAGGCGCCCCCGAGTGGCCCGGGATCCAGCCAGGGTGGAGACCCCTCGGCGCAAGACACCCGGGCGTCGCCGCCTCCGCCAGCTGCTGCTCCTTCTTCTTCCCGGCCGGTGTCGCCTCCACCCGTGGTCGCTCGCGAGCCAACCCCCGAGCAGCCCGGCACGCAGGTAGACCCGCCGGCCATCCCTAGGGAGGAGCCCTCCGCCGGAGCGTCGGCACCGACGGGGTCCGCGGATGCCAGCCGGGACGTGGCGATGGCGGAAGGCGCGGATCCGGAGGCGGTCAGGGCCGCTTCGCCGTCGCGTGAGGGCGAGCCCGCCGCGACCTCGCCAATGCGGGAGATCAGCGGGGCTCCGCCCTTGAAGCCCTGCTCGGAACTGGTGGCGCGGCCGCTCCGAATCGGGGAGAAGGAGCCGGGGCAGCCGGCCACGATGGTCGTCGACGACACCGAGGAGGAGAGGGAGTGGCAGGCGGCCGCGGAGTGCGCCGAGCAAATCGGGGAGATCCTCCCTGCTTTGCTGAAAGCGTCGCGGGAGGCTGCCAACCTGCTGAACGGCAGGCTGTGCCCTTTAATGGAGGTAAGTACTTTCCTCTTTGCGAGACTGTGTCCCTAGGAAGTAGCCCCCGGGCCTCTGCCCGACTAAGTTAGTCGGGCGGAGGTCCTCTTGTTTCTTTGTAGTTGCTGCTCTGGGTGCACGAACAGTGCACCCAGAGGGTGTAGCCCCCGAGCCTGCAGTCGACTAGGATAGTCGGGCGGAGGGTAGATGTAATTTAGTCTGTAGACTCTTCTCCGGGTGCACGAACAGTGCACCCGGAAGGGTGTAGCCCCCGAGCCTCCACTGGGTCCTTGGGACCGAGTGGAGGGTTTTGACGATGCTGCCCGGGCGGCCTAACTTGTTTATCTTCTGCAGCAGGCACTGAACCAGCGGTCGCAGAGCAAGACCGCCGTCCTCCAGGACCGACTGCCGGTGATCGAACGGATGGAGCTGCGAAAGTCCGAGTGGGACAAAATAACCGCAGCAAGGCAGACGGCGGAGGACGTGGCGCGCAAGCGCGGAGTGAAGATCACCAGCTGTAACACCCTAATTTTCCGAAACCCAAAATTTAGGGGCCGACAAAAAACTTTTCGTTAACAATGTCAACCGAGAATACACCCAACTAAAACTTTAGCTCAAAACAAGATGAAGCTAAATACCGAAACACGAAAACCCTCGTTCTTAAACCTATCGATCTCCGTTTATCGAAACCCTAGCACCCTGAACCTCGCCCGTCAACCCGGGCAACCCTGCTCAACGCCTTGCCTTCGTGCGTGTCCTCTCGTCCTGGCATCTCTGCCGCGACAGCCCGTGGCCGCTAAAGCCGCTGTCCCGCTCTTGCCACGGCAGCCGCCGTTATCCTTTTCCCTACCGCGGCAAGACCTCTGCCACCTCCGTTGTTATCCTTCTCTGCCGCAGCAAGCCGTTCCTGCTGCGACAAGTTTCTACCGTCGCTACCATGCCTCTGCCACGGCAATGCCACACTGCCGTTCCTTCCCGCCGCGACAGCCGATTCCCACCGCGGCAAGTCCTTTCCCCTACCGCGACAGTACCGCGGCAACAGTTTCTCTGCCGCGACAAACCTCTCTCTCCGCCACAGACATACTTTCGGCATCCCCTCCCCTCTATCTAATCAGTGCCACCCTCCGGAACCCCAGTGCCACGCCCCGATTCCCATCTACCGATTTAATTCCGAACCCCCTCTCGAAACCCTAATACGACAACACCGTACAACAGGACGTTTGCAACCGTGGCACCTTGTCGCCAAGTGGACCCGAGTCGAGATACAAAAGTTTCCAAGAGTTCCCATACCTCGCGTCACCCTGCCGCACCCCTAAACCCTAATCCTCTCCTCCCTGATTCGACGAAAGGGCAAAACCCTACCGCATTACGCGCGCCGTATACGCCACCGTATCGACGGTACCTCACCGCCAACACGACCTAAGCCAACACAAAGGACTCACCTCGAGTTCCGTGTTCCTGCCCCTCCTTGCCACACTCCGAAACCCTGGATCCGAGCCTCCGATCCATTCTCTTCCTATTTAAACCTAGTTCCTCTAAACCCTAACTCGTCGTTATCTCTGCTGCAGTCCTGTGCAAATATACGGGTATACCGGCAATATTCCCCGAACCCTAGCCCAGGACCTCCCAACCTTGTTTAATATCGTTGCCACCTCATATACGTGAAAACCTCCAAGTGTATGTAGGCACATACACTCCAAAGGCCGCGTCGAACCTTCCAACGGAAGTGAGTTCCAAAACTCTACGTCGTCGTTCAAACATGCTACAATCCTCTGTATAAAAATACCCATGAATTTTTTCAAGTGTATACGGGCACATGCACCCTGAAGCCCTAACACCTCCTTGCACGCATCCATTTGACTCTTGTCACCTTTTCTCTCTCCTAGTATATATACATATATATATACGTATATACACCTCTGTCTCCGTCCTCATTTATGATTTCCCAGAGCCCTTTAACAGCAACAGCACCGTAAACTCCCATCACTCCTTTCCTTCTTTAATTGAGCTCAGCATCTGTCTTATTTTTTTTCCTGTCCTCTCCCATCACCTGCACAGTTCCTCTGCTATGTAGCGTAGCTATCTGCCTCCTTTTCTACCCGAGCAAACTTCCCATTAGCACCTATCCCATCCTCTCCTTAATGGGCTTAGCACCTGTCTCAATCCCTGCTCCAGCTCACTCCATCGGCAGCAGTGTCCAGTCTTTTCCCCAGCTTAATTACAGCACAAGCCGAGCTCCTCAGAGCCCCAGGTGCTAACACCGGGTTGTCACCACATTTATTTACCTCTGGCTGAGTTCCTGTTTTCCCCTGTGCGTCCCCGAGCCGTCATCTCAGCCTTAACTCTCCTCGTGTGCTCTGTCTCTCGCCCCATGTGCCATGAAGTCAGCTCAGCCCCTCTCTCCTTCTTCTTGCTGCCACAACCGAGCTCCACTCGAGCTCCCCAGGATGCCACAGCTTCTCCCTTTTTATCTCAGGCCATCTCCTTCCCTCACCCCCATTCCTCAGTGCTCCATTCCCGAGCTACAAATGCTCCCCGAGCTCACACTCTCTCCCCATTATCTCTGCATTCTTCTCTAGCATTTTCACCGGAGTTACTTCAGCAACTGAGCTACTCCAAGCATCTCCCATGCCCCTAGCTCCTTCCTCACTTTCAACCGAAGCTCCCCACAACTCCTTCTCCCCACTCCCCTGCTCCAAGCCGATGGCCCCAGGCGCCCAAGCTCTCCTCCATAACCGAGCGCCATCCCCAGCTTTCCCCCACGGCCGGCACACCGCCCCCCACCGCCTAACCCGCCGGCCACACGCTCCACCGCCCCTGCCGGAGCTGCCGCCTCTCCTCTGCTCAAGAACCGCGGCCGCTCCCGGGCCGACGGCTAACCGTCCCGAGCCGCCGAGCCCCGCCTCACTCCAGCAGCTGGAGCCGCGCCGGAGCAAGCACCGCCGCCCTCTCCGAGAACTCCCCCGGCCAGACCTTGCCGTCGCCCTTGGGCCGCCACCGCCGCTTGCCCGGCACCCCTGCCGCCGACGCCCCATAGCGCCCCTCTTCTCGTCGCCGGTGGGGAAGCACGCCGCCGCTTTCCCTTGGCACCGTCCGCCGCCAGCCAACTCTACCCGTAGTCAGAGCACCCCACCAGCGCCGCCTAGCTCTGTCCGAGCCACCCCCGGTCCGCCGCTCCCCGGCCAGAGCCGCGCCGCATAGCCCCTCGCCGCGCCCCTCTTCGCCCCGACTTGCCGCCGTCCACCCCCGGGTCGGCGACACCGACGCGCGCCTCCCATTGCATCATCCTCTTGCCGCCGACGGGCCCTCCCCCTTCCTCTGAGCCGAGCTCCACAAGCACCGATGCCCAGGCCCTCCTCCACGCCTTCAAGCCCGGGCAGAACCCAAGCGCTCCCCTGTTCCCCATCTCGCCGGATCTGCCGCCTGGTTGTCTCCAGTACCAGCCCGGCCGGCCACGCTCCCCTTGCCGCCCTTTCCCTTCCCTGCTCTGTTCCGAGCAACCAAAAAACCAAGCCACGGTGAGCACGGCAAGAAATCAGCCCAGAGCTCCTCTGTTCCCCTTTCTTTTCCTTATTAATTGAGCTAAGCTCAGTAGCTTGAGTAGCCCTTGCACACACGCACATCCCAGCTATTAATCCCTAAACCGCTAACTAGCCCTAAGTGTAATTTTGAAACCGTTAAACCTCACTTGTCTGTTAAGCATATATGTCCTATAAACCTCGGTTTATGTCCAGAAGGTTTAAGTTAAAACAAATTCATCATTTTCATTCTAGAAGCAGAGAGGAGTTAGGAGTGTATAAAGGATTGTGTCAATTAAAATGCGGTTCAAAAATTATTCTAACCGTCCATCGACCTAAGTCGCATCTCTTTCCTGAGTCTAACACCCTGCCTCTCCATACACGCCAAGCAGAGTTAATTTCCTTAAATAGATACCAGGTACCACAATCATATTTCGGCATACCTCAAATAATGTCTTAAAGCAAGTAGACCAATTCCTGTGAGCATGTAAAATGCCCGCCGACCTAAGGAGCCAGGTGCTGTAGCGTTAAACGTTGATTTTCAAGAGCAGTTTAGCCTTCCGTTCTGCAACCAAGTCATCCATGCTCATACGATTCAGGAACTGACCAAAAACCTAAATCGTGCCCCAAAACACACAGCCAACCAGCTCCATCCTTTCTAGCTAGGTTTAATACTCTCTGAGCATTGATCATGAGGTCACGCCTTAAGTATCCTGGAAACCTTAATAAACCCATGGCCGAGCTTAAACGGAAACCCCTATTTCGTGGCAAGTGCCTAGGGTTCCTCCTCCGTCCTCTGAACCTCGCATTTACAAAAGAGTTGAAATCATCTAGACGCTAATAAGTCCTTAAGTCATATAAACCCTAGGTTTCCAAGATGCGTCAAACCCTAATTCATGTAAAGATAAATCCCTCTCACCCCCACAAAAACCCTGAAATTACTATAAGCCGGAATACGTGGCGTAAGTTTTCATGTGTGCATGTTGGTGTTCATTTGGTTCTTCCTCGCACCGTGGATTTATTCGCCGTTCTTTCCGACGTGTAGTTTTGACGATACGACGATTCGTGCGAAGGAATCGGGGAAGCGGCCGAATCGAATTCAAGATTGAGACCCGGCCAATATTGCCAGGCAAGCTATTTCCCACTTTGACCATGTTGAATCCCATAATTGTGAAATCATACTATGTTGATTGCGAACTCTGCATGCTATGTGATTATCAACAATATTTTATGTAGAAATAACTATACCCATTAGTTGCACGATGCCTAGGTCCGAATATCCAACTTTTGTAACCCTAGGTATATTAGTCGGTCGATCCACGGCTGGCAAGAATATTAAGGTTATAGGCGTTAGCCGTGCTTAGACCTGCCGCAGTCGAAAATAAGTTTTCCTTGATTTATAAAACCCCCATTCGGGATATGGGGACATAAAACCCTCGGATAACGTATGTTATCCGGGGTGGTGTTTAAAAGAATGATTGACAAAACCCTGAATGAAAAATTGGAGAGGATTTGGATTCGGGCGAGAGTGCTAAGGGCAGCCGGGGGCTGTAGAGGAATTGATAATGACACGTTCGTCTGGGACGATCGTGGGTTGAGGAATGGAGTCTCGCTCGGATCAGTTAAGGACCGGGCCTAAGTGCCGCTAAACCAGTTCCACCACCGTACGTCCACATGTCCTTTATGGGAAGGACTTGGCTTGGTACCCCGGCAAGTATTAGGGTTTGGACCCGTAGGAAGTTAGGAGTCGTGGCTAGGTGTTTGAAAGTCCTAGAGATCCACTGCCGTGTAGCGTTTGGGTGTTGATCGACACAAAGGTGGAGAATCTCAATTTGGTGTCCAGGGCACGCAAACTTGGGTATTCACCTAGCGGGTCCAACTCTAGTATGGAAGCGGGCGACAGCCTCGTTGTAATAACCCTGGTAGTATACTGGGCCCGGTATGCCCAGGGTGACCTACATCTTGTGGGTAAAGCCGTACAACCTCTGCAGAGTGTTAAAAACTATTCGAATAGCCGCGTCCTCGGTCATGGACATGAACTGGCAAAGCCACACTGGTTAGATTGAGTTTTGTTTGCAAAGCTGGGAAAAGGGATTAAGGACGTGGGCATGATGTGTCCACAGTGTGCATTTAGGCTACAGGCTGGTAGCAAGGAATTGTAGGAGGAGAGGCTAGCCGTACTGTCCGGGGCAGTATGGGCTGAGCATGGAGTCAAGCGGGAGCTAGCCATGTTATTCGGGATAACAGGGGCTGAGCACCTTTCTAAGGACGCTAACTGCACTGTCTGGGATAGTGCAGGCTGAGTAGTGGATCGAGACGCTAGTCATACTGCCCGGGGTAGTATGGACTGAGCTATCTCGAGATTGAGAAAAGGAGGTAGCCGGGTCTACCTCAAGAACAGTTTTATTATTTTGATTCACTCTGATTTATGAAACTGCTTTGAAATCTACCCTTACCGTATTTGAATTATAAACCTACATTTCCGCTCAACCAGCAACCTAGGATAGAGCTATTCCTTGAAGTACATCATGCATGAAATATCACTGTATATTTCTCCTGTGGGAATAGCTTGCGAGTACATTCAATGTACTCACCTGGCTTTTTGATTTGGCCAGTCGAAGAAGACGTCAATTCCGAAGAAGCAATCGATCACGAAAGCTAGGGCGTAACCCCAGTCAGTTGCCTGTCGGGTATGGCATACTGATGGGCCACATCTCTCCGCTGGATTTCCGCTGCAAGTTTATAGCCATTGGGCTACAGGTATCAGATTATCAACCTTCACGGTCTATTTAATTATTTACGCATGTATGACAATGATATACAGGTTAACTCGTGTGTATTGGCTACGGATCCAGGGACCGATACAGTAATCACGAGGGCTTACCCGATTT